>CATOTO010000210.1:0-125263 GCA_951812925.1 Calliopum simillimum | reverse complement strand
TGACCTAATAGAAGTAGAGCATTTGAAAAAGAAACAATAAATGTTGGTTTTTATATTTTTTTCCAACATAAAATGGTGTTGTTTTATTTTATTATGCTAATAATAACACATATATGTGTATAAGATATATATATAAGATGTATATATATATAAGATTAAGAAATTTTTAAAACATTTTTCTGAAGAATAATATTTTTTGTCCTATAATTCGATCTTTTAAATAGTCCTGGGGATGTCAGACCCTTGCAAAATACCTGACTCAATAAAAACTTGCATAACATAGCCGTTTGAACTACATATTTACATACATCAATTTTAGCTTTGACGAAAAGGCATTTACTATGTACCTTTCGCTCCTGATATCTCGCGAAGGCACCACCTCCGATGGTTTGGCTAAAGCAATGGTTAATAGTCCTTATTAGAAGAATGACCGAAAAAAAATTCAGCCATGATACTATGACGTAGGCGTGGTTATGGTAATTTGAAAATCAACATTAAAAAACCGATTTTCTCGACCTTTCGCTCCTGATATCTCGCGAAGGCACCACCTCCGATGGTTTGACTAAAGCAATGGTTAATAGTCCTTATTAGAAGAATGACCGAAAAAAAAGTCAGCCATGATACTATGACGTAAGCGTGGTTATGGTAATTTGAAAATCAACATTAAAAAACCGATTTTCTCGACCTTTCGCTCCTGATATCTCGCGAAGGCACCACCTCCGATGGTTTGGCTAAAGCAATAGTTAATAGCCCTTATTAGAAGAATGACCGAAAAAAAATTCAGCCATGATACTATGACGTAGGCGTGGTTATGGTAATTTGAAAATCAACATTAAAAAAACCGATTTTCTCGACCTTTCGCTCCTGATATCTCGCGAAGGCACCACCTCCGATGGTTTGGCTAAAGCAATAGTTAATAGCCCTTATTAGAAGAATGACCGAAAAAAAATTCAGCCATGATACTATGACGTAGGCGTGGTTATGGTAATTTGAAAATCAACGTTAAAAAAACCGATTTTCTCGACCTTTCGCTCCTGATATCTCGCGAAGGCACCACCTCCGATGGTTTGACTAAAGCAATGGTTAATAGTCCTTATTAGAAGAATGACCGAAAAAAAATTCAGCCATGATACTATGACGTAGGCGTGGTTATGGTAATTTGAAAATCAACATTAAAAAAACCGATTTTCTCGACCTTTCGCTCCTGATATCTCGCGAAGGCACCACCTCCGATGGTTTGGCTAAAGCAATAGTTAATAGCCCTTATTAGAAGAATGACCGAAAAAAAATTCAGCCATGATACTATGACGTAGGCGTGGTTATGGTAATTTGAAAATCAACGTTAAAAAAACCGATTTTCTCGACCTTTCGCTCCTGATATCTCGCGAAGGCACCACCTCCGATGGTTTGACTAAAGCAATGGTTAATAGTCTTTATTAGAAGAATGACCGAAAAAAAATTCAGCCATGATACTATGACGTAGGCGTGGTTATGGTAATTTGAAAATCAACATTAAAAAACCGATTTTCTCGACCTTTCGCTCCTGATATCTCGCGAAGGCACCACCTCCGATGGTTTGACTAAAGCAATGGTTAATAGTCCTTATTAGAAGAATGACCGAAAAAAAATTCAGCCATGATACTATGACGTAGGCGTGGTTATGGTAATTTGAAAGTCAACATTCACATTACTATGGACATTCGTAAGCGCAAAATACTATAAAATAGGATTTCTCCTAAGCTGTGGGTCGCACGATAACAATTTGCACCTTTTTTCGGTGTGAAATTTTCCGAGCTACAAAATTGTGGAGCACCATTTTTTTGTAGAAATAAGCGTTAACGAGATACTAATTTTCTCGACCTTTGTGCCGAAATAACTTTTTGTACAACATTGAAATCGGTCTTGAATTTGAGTGCATACTTTGAAACTACAAAATAAACCTACAGAAAGAAAAAAATTTTGGATTTTATATGTTGGATCGGAAAGTTCAATTTCACTGGACCATATCTCCCAAACTATAGGTCGTACAAAAACAATTTGCACCATTTTTCGATATCAAATATTCCGAGCTACAAAATTGTGGAACTAAATTTTTTTGTAGGTACAACCGTTAGCGAGATATTTGCAAAAAACTGTTTTTCTCGACCTTTTGCACCCGATATCTCACGAAGGCACCACTTTCCAGGATTTCACTAGAACAAACGTTTTTGCCTACTATTGGAAGAACATCCACAAAAAAATTCAGCTTTGATACTATAAGGAAGGTCAGCCAAGCGCTGGCTCTTAGTCTATTGGAACACAAATTTAATAAAATAATTTGATTTTAAACAACACAATGTGCAAAGGTACAAATCATAAAAAAAAATTTTACAGTTCAGATGTATGTGGGAAATTACCGCGTTATATGAGGAACATGAAATCGCGTAATATGAATTCGCGTTATAAGAGTACCGCGTTATAAGGGGGATTACTGTATTAGTTTTCGCCATACATTTTTCTTTTAAAATAATTAATTTGATGTGGTAATTACATTAGCCACTTGTCATTTGGACAACTTTTTATTAAACTATTCCAACTGATAACGTAACGTTATCTAAGCGCTAGGCCATTTACTTTGAACGGCAAAAAATATATGTAAGATTTTGTTTCTGAGAGCAAAGTAGTCGTCAGTGCCATAATAACATGCAATTTAAAAAGAAACCTTTATGAATAATTTTTATTTTTTCAAAATTATATTAAAAAAAAAAACAAACTTTATTTTGCAAACAAAATGAGAAATTTATCAAAATCGTGCGTTTAATACTCTTTTGCACATTTCTTTTATCAGATCTTGCGGTGTTGTCAAAGATATTAATGAAAAAAGAATCAAATGCGAAAAAGAAGCAGCTCTACTTTGAAGAAGCAAAAACACGGGATTTTTCCACATTTTGCCTTCTACACGGAGCGGCTTTGATATTTTTTTTTTGTTCTCAATTTGTTTATGGTATTGGTACCTGTGTGTTCGCATTCAGTGTCTGGCTAATGTTGGTTATTTTCCCACCACCCATTGCTGCAGGCAACATAGTTGAATTTCCAGGACTGCAAGGATGAAGATAAAGTTTTTGTCGCATTTTCAAACACTTCATTTACTTTTATCACCTGTAAAAATGTGTGTTATCAACCTTGCTGTAGATTTTAATGGCAGACCAAAAAAACCTCGCAACATGAATTGTATTAAAGCTTAAGGCATTTGAAAAAGCTTAAGGTATTTTACTCCGAAATTCTTAAAAGACAAAAAACGAGGTAGGGTCATACTATTACTGTCTAATTACTGTAAAACATTATTTTTAGAAACAGTTGAATAAATTCTCATGTTTTCTCGCTCTTCAATAGAGAAACAAAAAACGGAGAAGAAGAAATTTTAGTAGAAAAATAAAACTTCTGATTTTTGATTAAAAAATGTTCGTTACGTTGCACATATTTAGTGGCTATGATCACCATGGTAAATGCTTTATTTATATAATTTTAAAATTGATTCAGAAACAAGACTGAAAATACTCGAAGAAAATTAATGCATTTTAATACTTTGCCCATTAACTCCCGCTACAAGAAACTCCTTAATATATTTCGTTGGTATCGTTACGTTTTTTTTTTTTGCGCTACAGCAAATGAATTCAATTTAATAATAATGATCATTATTATTAAATTGAATTCATTCATTCATGATTAATAATTAAATAAAATTTTAATTTATAGGAAAATGATAGTTAAAAACTTATAATAAGTATTACAATAACACAAAGGAAATCATGAAGTCAGGTTATTCGTTCCACTATACTTAAATAGTGGAACCAAAAAACCTGCTTATTGTAAACTCCGTATAAGCGCGTAGGTTGAAAACCTGCATTTATTAAAAAATTACAGGCTCATATCATTAATGACATTTGAAATCGTGTTTTCTTGTGCTATCGTATGCAACTTTGATGTTGAAAACCTCTGCGGTAAACCAAAAATTGTTTTCAAATTCTTATTTTGTATAATTTGAAGTCGTTTTAAATGAGTATTTATTTGCCACATTTTTCGAAACGGGACAAGCATAAGTCAGAATTGGCCTAATACATAATTTGTAGAGCAGCATTTTGTTTTTAATGCTTAGCTTAGATTTAATTCTTAACTTGTATTTAATGCTTAGCTTATATTTTTATTCATAAGCGAATAAAGACTTCTGCTGCATATAGTTGTTTTAATGAAGATGTTTTTATATGCTGTTTAGATATAAACTTCTCATCAAGAATAACTCCCAAATACTTGACTGAGTTTGAAAATGGTATTAAGTTCCCTTGCACTAAAAAAAATCCTGTGCGAATTCTCTTTTGAGATTTGTTGAATGGAAATATTATAGCTTGAGTTTTTTCACTTTTAACTTTAATTTTCCACTTGTCAAAATATTTAGTAGCTTTGGATAGAGCACCCTGCATTTTTTTAACAATAGCATTAGATACTTTACCCGATATTATCAAAGCGCTGCATATAAAGCTAAGTCAACATAAGGAGAAGATTTTAAGTCAGAAGTGTATAGAGAATATAAAAGCGGTGATAATGCTGAACCCAGTGGCACTCCGGCAGGAAATTGTCTTTCAGAGGAATTAAAACCCTCCACTTGCACGATAAAGAATCTATAAGTGAGGAAACTTTTAATAATTTTTATAAGGTACAATGGGCAGTGTAAAATATTTAACTTATATATTAAGCCATCATGCCAAACAGAGTCAAACGCTTTCTGTACGTCTAAAAACACAATTCCAGTAGACTTTCTCATTCGTTTGTTTTCTTCTATAACACATTGCGACACATGAAAAGTGAACTAAAATCCGTTATAAGGCGTCGAAGTACTCGCCGAAACAAGTAATTCTGCCAGAGCGTTTTGCAAAGTTGACTCATATAAGGATTTTATGGTCATTTTTGCGATTTTAAGGCACTAGATGATTTTTTTAAGTTAAGTTTGTTCGGCATTTTTTTTCTTCTATACAGTAGCTACAACATTGCTGAAGTCATCAAAACAATATCTCGGCTCGTTACCGAGATATAGCCATATGAAAAAATCGAAAAATCGCTCAAAATCCAATTTTGAGGCAAAAAGTTGCAACTTTCAGCATTATAATTATAATTATCCAGCTGAAAATTCCAACTTTTTGCCTCAAATTGGATTTTGAGCGATTTTTCGATTTTTTCATATGGCTATATCTCGGTAACGAGCCGAAAATATTGTTTTGATGACTTCAGCAATGTTGTAGCTATTGAATAGAAGAAAAAAAATGCCCAACAAACTTAACCGAAAAAGATTCATCTAGTGCCTTAAAATCACAAAAATGACCATAAAATCCTTGTATGAGCCAACTTTGCAAAACGCTCTGGCAGAATTACTTGTTTCGGCGAGTACTTTTGTAGGGCTGTGCAACGAGCCGAACTAGTTCGATCAAACTCAAAACTCATGAGCTTTTCACACAATTTCAGTACCGAACTGAGTTCGTTTAGCTCAGCTCAACTCAACTCAACTCAGTTCGTAAGTTCGTGAGTTTTGAGCTGATCGTTTGATCGATCAGCGAATTCGTTGTGAGCTGATCGTTTGTTTGTTGAGCTCGTTAGTTATGAGATTTCTCGTTTGTTTGGTTACGTTCAGCGTGTTCGATATGCGTTGAATATGATAGCAAATTGCAATCAGCGTTGCAAAAAATGTGTAAGAATTGGCATAAGTTTAAGGTTTAATATTATACACGAATATTAAAGAAATATTTTGCATAGTTGTTTTTTTGCTCTTAATTCGAAATTGTGAACTTAATAAAATTGAAAATAAAAACAAGGAAGCTTTGTAAAATCATTTTGTTCAACTCGGCTGTTTGAACTTCGGCTCTTCGCTGTACACAGCAGAAGCAACTTTCAGGATTGCCACATGTTTTCTTTTTTTTTTATAAAATGTGCTTAAACCATATATGTATTTCAAAAAAAAAAAAAATTAAATTTTAGCCTTTAACCGCTTAGATAAACTTTTAAGAAATCCAACATATTTGTTTAGGGTTGCCACCTATTTCTTTTTATAAAATCAAAATTATCCATCAATAAATTGATAAAATCATCATCTTCTCTTGTAACGATTGTTTTATTCCAGAGGCTGAAGTAGCGTCAGCGGTTGCCATGGTCAACTAAAAGACAATCAAACTTTTAGTGGTAAAATGATCGTTTATTGGATCTCTCTCAGAAATCGTCTTAAATATTATAGTTTTACAATTCAATTTTCTTAATACAATTCAATAATCTTAGCTTACAATAGTATTTAAATAATAATTACAATTTAAGTTCTTGTAAGGAATATAATACAAAGTGTCTCAATCTTAGAATGGTTGTTTTGTAACTGCGGCTCCTTTTTAATTCGCGAGGGTCCCGCAGGATCAGCGGTTTGCTACCACGTGTCTCCCTTTGACTCTAATTCTCCGTAGGAATGAATCCGGGTGAAGTGTTATATGGAACACCTCAAATATCGAACTCACACCTAAATGAGCACTATATGGAGTACTCGGTGCGGTCCACTACGACCTCTTGGCCACTTAAGGTGTCCAAAGGAAGATCGGGGCGAAATGCTATATGGAACACTTCAAATATCAAACTCACACTGGGGTGAATACTATATGGAGTATTCAGTGTGGTCCACTACGACCTTTTGGCCACTTAAGGTGTCCAAAGGAAATCGGGGCGAAATGCTATATGAAGCACTTCAAATATCGAACTCACACTGGAGTGAATACTATATGGAGTATTCAGTGTGGTCCACTACGACCTTTTGGCCACTTAAGGTGTCCAAAGGAAGATCGGGGCGAAATGCTATATGGAGCACTTCAAATATCGAACTCACACTGGAGTGAATACTATATGGAGTATTCAGTGTGGTCCACTACGACCTTTTGGCCACTTAAGGTGTCCAAAGGAAGATCGGGGCGAAATGCTATATGGAGCACTTCAAATATCGAACTCACACTGGAGTGAATACTATATGGAGTATTCAGTGTGGTCCACTACGACCTGTTGGCCACTTAAGGTGTCCAAAGGAAGATCGGGGCGAGATGCTATATGGAGCACTTCAAATATCGAACTCACACTGGAGTGAATACTATATGGAGTATTCAGTGTGGTCCACTACGACCTTTTGGCCACTTAAGGTGTCCAAAGGAAGATCGGGGCGAAATGCTATATGGAGCACTTCAAATATCGAACTCACACTGGAGTGAATACTATATGGAGTATTCAGTGTGGTCCACTACGACCTTTTGGCCACTTAAGGTGTCCAAAGGAAGATTGGGGCGAAATGCTATATGGAGCACTTCAAATATCGAACTCACACTGGAGTGAATACTATATGGAGTATTCAGTGTGGTCCACTACGACCTTTTGGCCACTTAAGGTGTCCAAAGGAAGATCGGGGTGAAATGCTATATGGAGCACTTCAAATATCGAACTCACACTGGAGTGAATACTATATGGAGTATTCAGTGTGGTCCACTACGACCTTTTGGCCACTTAAGGTGTCCAAAGGAAGATCGGGGCGAAATGCTATATGGAGCACTTCAAATATCGAACTCACACTGGAGTGAATACTATATGGAGTATTCAGTGTGGTCCACTACGACCTTTTGGCCACTTAAGGTGTCCAAAGGAAGATCGGGGCGAAATGCTATATGGAGCACTTCAAATATCGAACTCACACTGGAGTGAATACTATATGGAGTATTCAGTGTGGTCCACTACGACCTTTTGGCCACTTAAGGTGTCCAAAGGAAGATTGGGGCGAAATGCTATATGGAGCACTTCAAATATCGAACTCACACTGGAGTGAATACTATATGGAGTATTCAGTGTGGTCCACTACGACCTTTTGGCCACTTAAGGTGTCCAAAGGAAGATCGGGGCGAAATGCTATATGGAGCACTTCAAATATCGAACTCACACTGGAGTGAATACTATATGGAGTATTCAGTGTGGTCCACTACGACCTTTTGGCCACTTAAGGTGTCCAAAGGAAGATCGGGGCGAAATGCTATATGGAGCACTTCAAATATCGAACTCACACTGGAGTGAATACTATATGGAGTATTCAGTGTGGTCCACTACGACCTTTTGGCCACTTAAGGTGTCCAAAGGAAGATCGGGGCGAAATGCTATATGGAGCACTTCAAATATCGAACTCACACTGGAGTGAATACTATATGGAGTATTCAGTGTGGTCCACTACGACCTTTTGGCCACTAAAGGTGTCCAAAGGAAGATCGGGGCGAAATGCTATATGGAGCACTTCAAATATCGAACTCACACTGGAGTGAATACTATATGGAGTATTCAGTGTGGTCCACTACGACCTTTTGGCCACTTAAGGTGTCCAAAGGAAGATCGGGGCGAAATGCTATATGGAGCACTTCAAATATCGAACTCACACTGGAGTGAATACTATATGGAGTATTCAGTGTGGTCCACTACGACCTTTTGGCCACTTAAGGTGTCCAAAGGAAGATCGGGGCGAAATGCTATATGGAGCACTTCAAATATCGAACTCACACTGGAGTGAATACTATATGGAGTATTCAGTGTGGTCCACTACGACCTTTTGGCCACTTAAGGTGTCCAAAGGAAGATCGGGGCGAAATGCTATATGGAGCACTTCAAATATCGAACTCACACTGGAGTGAATACTATATGGAGTATTCAGTGTGGTCCACTAAGACCTTTTGGCCACTTAAGGTGTCCAAAGGAAGATCGGGGCGAAATGCTATATGGAGCACTTCAAATATCGAACTCACACTGGAGTGAATACTATATGGAGTATTCAGTGTGGTCCACTACGACCCAATGATCACTTAAGGTGTTCGAGGGAAGTTCGGGTGAAACACTATAGAAGTATTTCTAATACCTTACAAATACGAGGCCTCTGCACTTTCCTTTAAGCTTTCGATGGTTAATAATCAATATTAATAAATTAACACTGATGTTCACTCGACGAACGCTAGGCTGTGACTGCCTCTCGATTGCTCGACTGCTGCTGCTTTTATAGTCGCGGGTCTACGTGTGTATGTGTGCATGTGTGTTCGTACTGTGTATTTTGTTGTTGGCTTGTTGCCGGCGTTGAAATGGTTTTTGTTTGTTTGTTCTTACATTGGGTAATACCGTTAGAATTAGTTTATTTTACAATTTTTTAAAGTTTTGTTGCAACAGAAAAATTGTGACGTCACTTGGGACGTTACAGTCCCCCCCTACTTTCAGAACGAGAGCTTTCTCGTTGACGTTTGTTTTTTTTTTTTTTTTTTTTTTTTTTTTTGTGTTTTTATTTTTCGTGTTTTTCTTTCCTATCATTCGCAGATAACAAAACAACGCAGCCCTGTTTTTTTTCTTTCATATATTCAATTCTTTTCTTTTGTTTCTTTTATTTACATGGTTTTTTTTTCTCTTTATGTTCCTTATACTTACTTATACTCTACATATATATATACAACAAAAATAAAAGTGTGTATTCCTTACATAATATTAAAAAACATAACTTAAATTTCAATTTTTCAAAAATAAAACAAAATAAAACAAAACTTGATACTTTTACTCCATGAGGAACCAGGCTTTTTTTCCTCTATAGTGGACCTTGCAGATGTCTCTGGACATAACGTGGATGTCCATACGCTCCCTGGTTACCGGGTGGAGCATCCGAGTGTTGGTGATGCCGGATGGCGGTCTCTTGATAACGATGCCCGCAAAGATTTTCGGGTCGGCTGCCCTTGTCAAGAAATACCGGTTTGCATTGTGATTTTCCTTCTTTTTTTTCTTTGCGGGACCCGGTGTTTGAGCTGTGTCAGATGGTAATGGTGGTGCTGGAGGGTTCATCGGCAACGGTATATTGGCTATAACAGTTTCCGTTGCTGTGAATGCCGCTGGTGCTGTCGGTATATCGTTCGGCTTCGGTAGGGTGGTAACTGCTGTTCCCATTATTTCGGCCCGTGTTATGACTGGGTCTGACGCCAGCTCCGGTAATGAGGTCGTCTTGGAGGCCCCTGATGGTGGTGAATCCATCCTCTAGGCGCGTGAAATATCGCGCTGGCATGAAGAAGTTCTCCGCTTCTCTGCAAAACTGTATCCACGTGAAGATTTTATCTTTTTTTATCCTCCACCAGTCAGCAGCTTTTCTTCGCAACAACAGGATCATTGGAACCAACATCTTATCCAATGGCACTTCATAGCACTTTGCCATTTCTTCTACTTCATCTATGAAGTTCATGATATCCTCTGACCCTTCATACCGGAGGTTCCACTTCCTTACGATATCCATTATATCTGCATTACTTAAGCCTCGTCGGCCTTCGCAGATATGCACATCTTCTTTAGTGGCTTCCTCAGTTAGCTCTTTAACTAAATTTTCGGTGGATTGTCGGCCGCGACGATTTTTCAAGAAAGTGCTGAAGCGTCGTCGAAGGGCATCCAAATTTCCTTCCGTCTCGAGGCCTTGTTTCCCCATTTCTTCCATTAGCCTTTCCTTTCGTAAGTTGTAGATCCAGCCTAGTGAGGACGGGCTGAGGGATCGTTGATTTATTTCCTTTTCTGATGGTTGAGTTGAAATTCCATTGATCATTATTTGTGGGATAGCTGCAGATCCTGACGCTGTATTGCCATCGTCTGAGCTATGTCCCTGCTCGGGCGCCATTTGTAACGATTGTTTTATTCCAGAGGCTGAAGTAGCGTCAGCGGTTGCCATGGTCAACTAAAAGACAATCAAACTTTTAGTGGTAAAATGATCGTTTATTGGATCTCTCTCAGAAATCGTCTTAAATATTATAGTTTTACAATTCAATTTTCTTAATACAATTCAATAATCTTAGCTTACAATAGTATTTAAATAATAATTACAATTTAAGTTCTTGTAAGGAATATAATACAAAGTGTCTCAATCTTAGAATGGTTGTTTTGTAACTGCGGCTCCTTTTTAATTCGCGAGGGTCCCGCAGGATCAGCGGTTTGCTACCACGTGTCTCCCTTTGACTCTAATTCTCCGTAGGAATGAATCCGGGTGAAGTGTTATATGGAACACCTCAAATATCGAACTCACACCTAAATGAGCACTATATGGAGTACTCGGTGCGGTCCACTACGACCTCTTGGCCACTTAAGGTGTCCAAAGGAAGATCGGGGCGAAATGCTATATGGAACACTTCAAATATCAAACTCACACTGGGGTGAATACTATATGGAGTATTCAGTGTGGTCCACTACGACCTTTTGGCCACTTAAGGTGTCCAAAGGAAGATCGGGGCGAAATGCTATATGAAGCACTTCAAATATCGAACTCACACTGGAGTGAATACTATATGGAGTATTCAGTGTGGTCCACTACGACCTTTTGGCCACTTAAGGTGTCCAAAGGAAGATCGGGGCGAAATGCTATATGGAGCACTTCAAATATCGAACTCACACTGGAGTGAATACTATATGGAGTATTCAGTGTGGTCCACTACGACCTTTTGGCCACTTAAGGTGTCCAAAGGAAGATCGGGGCGAAATGCTATATGGAGCACTTCAAATATCGAACTCACACTGGAGTGAATACTATATGGAGTATTCAGTGTGGTCCACTACGACCTGTTGGCCACTTAAGGTGTCCAAAGGAAGATCGGGGCGAGATGCTATATGGAGCACTTCAAATATCGAACTCACACTGGAGTGAATACTATATGGAGTATTCAGTGTGGTCCACTACGACCTTTTGGCCACTTAAGGTGTCCAAAGGAAGATCGGGGCGAAATGCTATATGGAGCACTTCAAATATCGAACTCACACTGGAGTGAATACTATATGGAGTATTCAGTGTGGTCCACTACGACCTTTTGGCCACTTAAGGTGTCCAAAGGAAGATTGGGGCGAAATGCTATATGGAGCACTTCAAATATCGAACTCACACTGGAGTGAATACTATATGGAGTATTCAGTGTGGTCCACTACGACCTTTTGGCCACTTAAGGTGTCCAAAGGAAGATCGGGGTGAAATGCTATATGGAGCACTTCAAATATCGAACTCACACTGGAGTGAATACTATATGGAGTATTCAGTGTGGTCCACTACGACCTTTTGGCCACTTAAGGTGTCCAAAGGAAGATCGGGGCGAAATGCTATATGGAGCACTTCAAATATCGAACTCACACTGGAGTGAATACTATATGGAGTATTCAGTGTGGTCCACTACGACCTTTTGGCCACTTAAGGTGTCCAAAGGAAGATCGGGGCGAAATGCTATATGGAGCACTTCAAATATCGAACTCACACTGGAGTGAATACTATATGGAGTATTCAGTGTGGTCCACTACGACCTTTTGGCCACTTAAGGTGTCCAAAGGAAGATTGGGGCGAAATGCTATATGGAGCACTTCAAATATCGAACTCACACTGGAGTGAATACTATATGGAGTATTCAGTGTGGTCCACTACGACCTTTTGGCCACTTAAGGTGTCCAAAGGAAGATCGGGGCGAAATGCTATATGGAGCACTTCAAATATCGAACTCACACTGGAGTGAATACTATATGGAGTATTCAGTGTGGTCCACTACGACCTTTTGGCCACTTAAGGTGTCCAAAGGAAGATCGGGGCGAAATGCTATATGGAGCACTTCAAATATCGAACTCACACTGGAGTGAATACTATATGGAGTATTCAGTGTGGTCCACTACGACCTTTTGGCCACTTAAGGTGTCCAAAGGAAGATCGGGGCGAAATGCTATATGGAGCACTTCAAATATCGAACTCACACTGGAGTGAATACTATATGGAGTATTCAGTGTGGTCCACTACGACCTTTTGGCCACTAAAGGTGTCCAAAGGAAGATCGGGGCGAAATGCTATATGGAGCACTTCAAATATCGAACTCACACTGGAGTGAATACTATATGGAGTATTCAGTGTGGTCCACTACGACCTTTTGGCCACTTAAGGTGTCCAAAGGAAGATCGGGGCGAAATGCTATATGGAGCACTTCAAATATCGAACTCACACTGGAGTGAATACTATATGGAGTATTCAGTGTGGTCCACTACGACCTTTTGGCCACTTAAGGTGTCCAAAGGAAGATCGGGGCGAAATGCTATATGGAGCACTTCAAATATCGAACTCACACTGGAGTGAATACTATATGGAGTATTCAGTGTGGTCCACTACGACCTTTTGGCCACTTAAGGTGTCCAAAGGAAGATCGGGGCGAAATGCTATATGGAGCACTTCAAATATCGAACTCACACTGGAGTGAATACTATATGGAGTATTCAGTGTGGTCCACTACGACCTTTTGGCCACTTAAGGTGTCCAAAGGAAGATCGGGGCGAAATGCTATATGGAGCACTTCAAATATCGAACTCACACTGGAGTGAATACTATATGGAGTATTCAGTGTGGTCCACTACGACCCAATGATCACTTAAGGTGTTCGAGGGAAGTTCGGGTGAAACACTATAGAAGTATTTCTAATACCTTACAAATACGAGGCCTCTGCACTTTCCTTTAAGCTTTCGATGGTTAATAATCAATATTAATAAATTAACACTGATGTTCACTCGACGAACGCTAGGCTGTGACTGCCTCTCGATTGCTCGACTGCTGCTGCTTTTATAGTCGCGGGTCTACGTGTGTATGTGTGCATGTGTGTTCGTACTGTGTATTTTGTTGTTGGCTTGTTGCCGGCGTTGAAATGGTTTTTGTTTGTTTGTTCTTACATTGGGTAATACCGTTAGAATTAGTTTATTTTACAATTTTTTAAAGTTTTGTTGCAACAGAAAAATTGTGACGTCACTTGGGACGTTACACTCTCTATAAATTGACATCTTGGGTTCAAAAATGACGAAACAAAAATTTAGGGTCGCCATATCAGGGTTGCCAGACATTATTTTGGAAAATTGCATTTCCTTGTCAACATTCTTTATTGAAAGTTATAGAATCGACCCAAAAACCCATAGTAAATTTTTTGAGGTTGCCACCTGGTTTTATTAATAAAATCAAAATTTTCTTTGAATAAATTGCAAAAATCATCATTTGCTCTCTATAAATTGACATCTTGGGTCCAAAAACAACTAAAGAAAAATTTAGGGTTGCCATATTAGGGTTGCCTGACTTTTTTTCGCAAAATTGCATTTGGTTGTTAACTTTTTTTATTGTTTTTGGACCCAAGATGTCAATTATGATTTTAGCAATTTATTGAAAAAAAATTTTAATTTTATTACAAAAATGAGGTGGCAACTCCAAAAAATTTGGCGTTACGAAATAACGCTCAAGGAAATTACTATGGGTTTTTAGGTCGATTCTATATTTTTCAATAAAGAAAGTTGAAAAAGAAATGCAATTTTCCAAAAAAAGTCTGGCACCCTGATATGAAAACTCTAAATTTTTGTTTCGTCGTTTTTGGACCCAATATGTCAATTTATAGAGAGAAAATGATGATTTTAGCAATTTATTGAAAGAAAATTTTGATTTTATTAAAAAAACCAGGTGGCAGCCCCAAAAAATTTACTATGGGTTCTTGGATCGATTCTATAACTTTTAATAAAGAAAGTTGACAAAGAAATGCAATTTTCCAAAAAAACGTCTGGCAACCCTGCTATGGCAACCCTAAATTTTTGTTTCGTCGTTTTTGAACCCAAGATGTCAATTTATAGAGAGAAAATGATGATTTTAGCAATTTATTGATAGAAAATTTTGATTTTATTAAAAAAAACAGGTGGCAACCCTAAAAAAATTAACTTTTTCATTCAAAATTATTTGTCAATACGTCTTAGTTTTATTTTTAATTTTATTAATTTCACAATTTCGATTTAACAGCAAAAAAACAACTATGCAAAATATTTGTTTAACATTCGTGTATAATATTATACCTTAATAGTAGGAGATACGAATAAGGAGAGATTTTCACTCATCTGTTTAATGGATGAAACCTATTTTTTATGAAAATAAATACGTTTAGAAACATATTGTGATTGGGTTGCCTAAAAAAATCCTGGCAAGGCTATGGTTCATTCCATATTGAAAAGTGCATTTTTTTCAAAAAATCCACTCATCTGTTTAATGAAAATTTTTATGCTTGATATTTAGCCCAATAGGAAACTTTTTAGCCCCTGGGAGCAAGGTTTTTTTCATTTTCAATTTTAACGATAGGTCTAGTATACATCCTAACCAAATAGTTCGCTCGGATCTCTCTGTCGCACATTTTCATTTGTACCAATATTTCATTTCTTAAAGCTCGGCAACCCTGGCTTAAAACAGGTTTTTCACAAGCAACCCTGTATCACCGTGTTCGCAATGAAATTATCTTTATTTTAACACAAAATTTCTTTATTAAACAGATGAGTGCAAATTTGTGGTATTGACTGACCTTTTAAAGCCTGGCAACCCTATGCCTTGCCAGGAAAAAAATAGGCAACTCTAAGTTAACACATTGTAGAGGCTTTAAACTTTCGATTGGTATATAATTTTTTCATTAAACAAATTTTTTTTAAAAACACATACATAGTGCAAATTTGTGGTATTGGCCTACCTTTAAAGCCTGGCAACCCTATGCCTTGCCAGGAAAAAAATAGGCAACCCTACTTTAACATATTGTAGAGGCTCTAAGCTTTCGAATGGCATCTAATTTTTTCATTAAACAGATGAGTGCAAATTTGTGGTTTTGGCCGACCTTTTAAAGCCTGGCAACCCTATGCCTTGCCAGAAAAAATAGGAAACTCTACGTTAACATATTGTAGAGGCTTTAAACTTTCGATTGGTATATAATTTTTCCATTAAACACATTTTTTTTTCAAACGCATAGTGCAAATTTGTGGTATTGACTGACCTTTTAAAGCCTGGCAACCCTATGCCTTGCCAGGAAAAATATAGGCAACCCTACTTTAACATATTGTAGAGGCTCTAAGCTTTCGAATGGTATATAATTTTGTCATTAAACAGATGAGTGGAAATTTGTGGTTTTGGCCGACCTTTTAAAGCCTGGCAACCCTATGCCTTGCCAGGAAAAAAATAGGCAACCCTACTTTTACATATTGTAGAGGCTCTAAACTTTCGAATGGTATATGATTTTTTCATTAAACAGATGAGTGGATTTTTTGAAAAAAATGCACTTTTCAATATGGAATGAACCATAGCCTTGCCAGGATTTTTTTAGGCAACCCACTTACAATATGTTTCTAAACGTATTTACTTTCATAAAAAATAGGTTCCATCCATTAAACAGATGAGTGAAAATCTCTCCTTATTCGTATCTTAGACTATAAGTATTATTTCTACGCAATTCTTACAACGCTGATTGCAATCATATCCAACGCATAACGAACACGCTGAACGTAACTAAACAAACGAGAAAACTCATAACTTACTAGCTCAACAAACAAACGATCAGCTCACAACGAATTCGCTGATCGATCAAACGATCAACTCAAAACTCACGAACTTACAAACTGAGTTGAGCTGAGTTGAGTTGAGCTGAGCTGATCGATCTTGTTCGTTGTGTGTTGCGAAAGTTCGAACAGGTTCGATCAGCTCATTGCACAGCCCTATACTTTTGACGCCTTATAACGGATTTTAGTTCACCGTCAATGACTTGAAAAATGTTGCACTGTGTAATATTAACCACTCTTTTGGTGAGTCGTACTATGTTCAGCTCGGAATCCAAAATGAAATCTGTTTATAACATTGCTTTCTTCAGCAAACTTTTTGAGCCTATCCAGAGTAAGTTTTTCAAAAAATTTTTTTAAACTGCTAAGTAAACTAATAGGCCGATAGCTGTTGGGTAGTTTCGGATCTTTGTTTGGTTTTAAGATTGGAATAACTTAAGCTTTTTTAAATATTTGTGAGGAATAGGAATTAGAAGTCGTGGAATGCGCTTCAGAAAATTGGTCAGCTATAGCATTTGCCTTATCAACATGGCTTATAATCTGACAATTGCCTACCATTAAAGTGGGGAAGTTCTTTTTTTTAGTAAAATATTTCGCAACCTTTCAAAAGTTTTTACTACCTACCCTTAGAGTCGACAAAAATTTTGTCCATTGCTCATTTCTATGATTATTTATATGTATGGAAATTAATTGATTTAATTGCTTAATAATTGCGAGAAAACAGGTTTTTCTCTAAGGCTTCTACTTTTATGAAATTTTCTTCTGTACATATCCCCAGTAGCTATGATTGAAGAACACACGTCAGATAGAATTAAGGAGTTAGGCTTTCGCCTTTTGTATGAGATCTTCAGTATTCTAGTGTTATCTATAACATTTGAAAATTCAAGTAAGTAATAGAGATTCAATATTGAAAATAGTGATATCTTCGCTTATGTCTACTGCTAACATAAAGTTATTGTCAATTTCACTCTTAAAGAGTTCCCAATTAGTATTTTTATAATCCGGATAGTACTCTACAGATTCAGAAATATGATCGCTTGCTTATGCAAAAACTAATCGGATTATGATCAGAACATAACTCACAAGAAAAAACGTTCAAATCAGAAAAAGACATCGAGGAGTTGGATAAAAAAAGGTCGTCAGTGGAAGAGAGGCTAGGATTTAAATTTTGTGGGATTCTAGTAGGACTTGACGGATAATAAATAAAATAATTAAAAATATTTTGATGATTAAATAAAGCTCGTCCAGACTGGTTTATGTTACTGTAATTCCAACTCGTATGTATTGAATTAAAATCGCCAATAATAAAGAAATCGTTGTTAACTGATGTAAGAAGATTGAGATCACTCGAAAATTCACTATTGTATCTTGGACAATATGCAGATATAAGAATTATATTTGTGTTGTTAATTTTAAGTGAAATACTGATATTTTTTATCAGTTTAGTAGGAAAAATTTTATTTAAGCAATGCTCTATTCCATATCGAAATCCAATTGCAACACCACCTCCAAATGTTTCTCTATCAATTCTATAAATTTTGTATCCAGGGAGTCGAAATTTATGATTAGATTTCAAAAATGTTTCGTTTAGAGAAATTATATCAACAGAATTGCTTACTAGATAATGTTGGAGTTGTGCAGAAGCGTTAAATGTTGTTTTTTTCTAAATGGAAAGCTTTTTATTTGGTGATTGGGCATTTAAATAGCCTATAATTAGTCTATAATTACATATTGACTACTTACTTTAGTTCAATATACTTCCCGTATGTGTTTTATCTTAAGCTAAACTTAAGCTAGCAGAGCTATTTTTTTTTTTTAAATGAAGAGCCTAAAATTCGGCGTTTGGGCCCAAAATTAGCCTATAATTAAGGCATTTTTTTTTTTCAGTCCCGCCATTTTCGCTCTGCTTGCTTAATGTACCTGCGAAATGATGTTAGTCTGAGCGTGGTTGTTTTCCGAATTGGAGCTTTAGTTAAACGGCTTCTCAGCTCGAGATATTCTGAACGACAGGGACACATTGGATCATCTGCCCTGTGATTGAATGGCTTCTTATTGATTTTAATGCAATTTGTACATTTAAAAACTAACGATTTAAATCCACAAGCCAAACATACTTTGGAGCGATGGCAGTTTGATGAACCGTGGCCAAACATTGAACGTTTGTTACATAACGTTGGCCCATACTTTTTCTTCGAATGGTTTCTCCATTGTACAGCAACATTGCAAAAGAATTTTATTTTTAGAATTTGAGATTTACGCACAATATTTCTATCAAACTCAAGCATATAAATAGCATCGTTTATAATAGACCGTATAGTTTTAATCTCTTTAATTGATTTTAAGTCAATGTTGAATTTTTCTTTAAGTTCATCAGAAATCCGACTGAGTGGCAATTTCGGTAAACCAAAGAGGATAGTTTTGTAGATAGAACCATTTTTAACTGGGTGGGTGAAATATTTGAAGCTTAAATCTTGCAATTTTTGTACAGCAGTTGCATGATCTTGTTATGACTTTGAGAAAACTTTGGTTCCAATAGTCAGTCTTTTAAAATTATATTTTTCAAATAACCTAATTACATCAGTTTTGGGAGCTTCATCTTCATCATCAGAAGAGACACAATCCATTTCATTATCGGGAAGTTTGTTGAAAACATTGAACCGGTTTAATCTGCTATGTCCTTGCTTTTGAGAAGAACCAGCAAAGAATTTTAGTTGTTTTTGTTTGCCACCTTTTTTTGCGCGTAACCATCAATATCGGATATCAAAGGCTTTGCAATAGGTAATGCATTAGGATAAAGAAAAAATAATTCCAAAATTATTTATTTTTATTTTATTTTAGAAATTTAATTTAATTTTCGTTTGAGAGAAAAAATTTTCGTCCGTAAGCTGACAAGCTTTTCGATGAATGAGGGAATCTAAATTGCATCAATATAGTGCAATAAAAAACAAAGCAAATTTTTACTGTTTTTGGGACTTGTTGTTTTTGGTAATTTTGTGTTTTTTCTTTTCACAAGTGAGTGTAAGTTTTTAGTAAAAAGCACCCTAGAAACCAACTTTTAAACTTAAAATGACAATAGCATTTTCGACATTATTTGTATAAAAAAAAAATAAAAACCTTAAGGTCAGTTTTTTAAAAATTTATTTAATTAGTTCCAATATCTCGAATTCCGCCAGACATAAAGCCCAATATTTTTTGAAAATTATAATCAAAGAGGTCGTTAAATAGGGGAAATCCCCTAAACTGGCAACACTGGTTCTTGTGCACTTTTTTTGTAAGATGCCTCCCTCTTGAGTAAAAAAGCGTTTTGCCTTTCACGTGGCTGCATCACTATGTTTCAAACGTTATATCATCGAGCCTGCTGGCTCAAAGAAGTCTTAATATGTCTTGTCTTGTTACATAGGTAAAAAGCAGTTGACGTAGAAACGCGTCACTGCCGCGCTGGTCACGAAAAACTTAGACACAGAAACGCGCCAATGCCAACAAAGTGGTTGAAATGCAATGTATCTCCTAAACGGTGCATGGTAGGAAAAAAAGTCTATATAAATTTTGTACGTTTATTTATGCTTTTTACTGTGAAAAAATTTGTGATGGTAAAAAAAAATTATTTGACCCTCAAAAATGCAAAAAAGTGCAAAAAAATGCATTTGTCGACTTTGGCGCCCTCTAACTTTGTTACAGCAAGTTTTAGAGCTATGTTAATAATGACTAAAGTTATAGACAATTTAATTGTCTTCATTTTTTGTTCAAGAAAATTTTCTGTGCGGCCTACGGTTTAGCCACAAAATCAAATCAAAAACTTTTTTGAGTTTCTCAAAAAAGGGGGGGTGGGGGACTCGACATTTTGAATTTAAGCTTTTCTAATGGACCACTAACTACTGACAAAAAATCAGAGCGGGGGTCAACCTTCGAACTTTCAGACCCTTTTTGATGCCAGATTGACTCTACTAAGCGCTTAAAAACAACTTTGCGTTTCTAAAAGCTGGTTTTGTTACAGTTGGTTATATAAATTGTGTACACCAATAAACTGTCGGTCAGTCAAGCGAACTGTAGAACAGGCGGCTGATATATGGTCTCAAACATGTCATAATTTCGATGGTGATCAAATTCATTTCTAAAGGCTGAAAATTCTTATACAGATTGAATAATGCATATAAAAAAAAATTTTGTCGGTCAGTCAGTTAAACGTTAGAACAAGGCTGGTGAGCAGCCCCGTTGAAGGCAATTCTTTTTTTACTCAAGATTGAGGCATTAGGCATGCGCTTATTTTATGATTTTCGTTGATGCCGCCTCCTGAAATCCTTCCATAAGAACAAACACTATGAAGTTTCACGGCAATCGGATAACGATAACCCGGCTCTCAAGAGAGGTCAAGGTCAAGTTGAGGTTTCAGGCAAAAAATAATAAAAATTTTTTTTAACTTGAATAAATAAGTCAAAGCATAATTTTGTCTTATAGCAAATTGAAATACCTTTCCAACAAGCTATAATTGTTTAAAATCGGGTAATAAATACGAATTCTATGAATTTTTCTTTTATCGACATTAGCAAAATTGCCGCCAAATTCCATACTACTACATATGGTATTTTGCGGCAATTTTGCGATTATTTATTAACAAATTTTTAAGATGTGATGGTACTCTTCGCCAATTTTATGAGTGTTTTTTTGAGTTCTTTCTCCTTATTTTTTTCCATTACAATGCTTGTAATGACTTCTATTTGTTCTTTCTCTGGTTTTTTTTTAAAATTGTCGATAATAGAAGTTTTTTAAAAATTCTTCTGTGTTATTTCTCATTATGTTATCAATTTTTATTTGTAGATCGAATTCTTTCTTAAATTCGGGACTTTCTTATGATATAGTTTGTATAAAAAATTTTGTAAGTCCTTCGTCCAATCCTCTATTGTTTCTCCTTGATCTAGTTCTGTATTTCTTGTTGTTGTAATTGTTGTTTGTGCTTTTATATTTGTTATTATTATTTCTGTTGTTATAATTGTTTCTTCCGTTATATTTTGTTACATTTTGTTTGAAATTACAATTGTTGTTGGCATTCTGCCTTTTTAATTCTTTTCTTGGTGGCATTGTTACGTTTGTATGCTCGACGGTGAGCTGGAAACGAAACAATTACGTTTTAATTTTTTTATATTCCACAAAATGCGAAAATGTTTTGCAATATTTTTAACACAAATTTAGGAGTTTATTTTATTTAAAAATCCGATTTTTAATTCAATTTCACGAGCAACGCTTCTCACTGACACACAAAAAAATTTCCAAAATCACAAAACTTACATTCAATATTCCTGAATTAGCCTAAATTTCCGTTTCCTGACTCTAGCTTCTTTTTTCCTTCCATCCAAAATTACTCCAACTGGTTTCACTTATATTGATGCTGATGGCCTGGTGTATAAATTTACCTTTACACAAAAAAAAAACCGTTTCAACAAAATCTGGCTGGCAGTTAAAGCGCACAAAAAGAAAACTTTACCTTAAAATACGCACTTTTCCCACAAATTAGGTCACGGTCAAGGATCAAATACTCTTAAAAGGTATGTCCTTATAAAAAACTTTTCCCGGACTGGATCTTTTAAATTTACTCGATATGAGTTCACGCAAAAAAAAAAATTATATATGTATAAATTTTAACTTTCCACAGTTTAAAATTGACGCGACTTGACTGCTAAAGTGCTTTATTAAATCTGTACTTTTTGCGCAAGAACTTTCTATCACCAAGCCAAAATTTCGGTTTCGCCAAAAGCAAACACAATAAATGAAAACAGTTTCATAATCTACTTAAATCTACCAACAAATGTTATATATCTAAGCCTTAAAAAAACAAAAAATCTAACTTTTCTGATATACAAATAGTTTTTGGGGGGAAAATCTTATAAGGTAAATTTGTAATTAATCAATTTTGGATAGAATTTTTACATGCTATGGTTGTTTTTTGAATTTTTTAGAGATAATCTGTCTCGCTATTACGATTTATTCGCTTTTATCTGGCGGTGAGCCTGTATAAAAAGTTTTGTGCTAAAGGGTGGTAAAAAGGGGGGATTGAATGGTTATAATGATTGGATGGTTATAATGGGTTAATCGAAGTGACCAATGGTGATCTTTTTGTGGGTGTTGTTTTAATATGGACTAAACAGAACAGGATGGGCGGGAGCGTGGGAAGACACCAACTTTCTTCCTTCTATGGTTGTGAATGAAGCAGTGTGTGACCTAATAGGGTTTTTTTTAGCATGGAATTTGGAGATGGCAACTCGGGGTTTTTTTTTTGGGTAGTTGGGGGTTTGTTTTTGGATTTGAGGAATTTTAGTAGTTTTTTTTTTGTGGAGAATTTTTGATCTTTCTTTCAAATTTCATTGCCGGTAAAAACCGGAAATGAAATTTATTGTTATACCCTCGGGATAACGCGGCGGGTTAAGACCCCTCCTAAGACCGCAAGCTAGCCGTGGTGGGCCGCGTTAGTCAAGATAAACCAGGGTCACATAACATTGTTTTTTTTTTTTTGTTGTTGTTTGTTTTCTATTTAACTAACTTACATTTTTAAATATCGTCTTAATGTTAAGAAAATGTTCTAAGTGTTATGAATAACAAAAAAGTTTTACTTTTAAACTAGCTGTTTTACCCGGCGTTGCACGGGTTTTAATAAAAATCCAGATTGCACAAAAAAGCTTATAACAAAAACTTTTTTTTATTTTTTAAAACCATGTGCTACAAACAGATGCTCCGATATATTTATTTTATCGGTAAAATTCCAAAAGTATCCCAAAATATTAAAAAAAAAAAAAAATTGAAGAAATCGGTAAGAGTTCAAGTTTATGGAAAAACGTCCAAAATATCGGTAAATGTCCAAAAGTATCGAAATATACAGAAGAAATCGGAAAAAGCCCAAATTTATCGAAAAACATCTAAAATATCGGCAAAAGTCTAAAAGTATAGAACATCTAAAGTATTGGTTAAAGTCCAAAAGTTTCGAAAAACATCTAAGTAAAATATCGGTAAAGGTCCAAAAATGTCGAAAAACACCCTAAAATCGGTAAAAGACCAAACGTATTGGAAAACATCGAAGAAATAATAATAATACTTGATTGTTATTATTATGATAAGTGGCATGTTAAAGACTAAGTTCTTCTATGCGAACGATTCAAATCAATAAATACTATACATAAAAAAATCAGTAAAAGTCCAAATAAAGCGAAAAAGATCCAATATATTGGAAAAGGTCCAAAAGTTTCGAAAAACATTGAAACACATTGAAGAAATCGGATAAAGTCCAAAAATTTCGAAAAACATCCTACATATCGGTAAAAGTCCAAAATTATTGGAAAACATTGAAGAAATCGGTGAAAGTCCAAATACACATGTCGAAAAATATTCAATATATCGAAAAGGGTCCAAAAGTTTCGGAAAATATTGGAACACAACGAAGAAATCGGTAAAGTCCAAGTTTATAGAAAAACATCTAAAATATCGGTTAAAGTCCAAAAATGTCGAAAAACATCCTATATATCGGTAAAAGTCCGAAAGTTTTGAAAAATATTGAAACACATCGAAGAAATCGGCGAAAGTCTAAGTTTATCGAAAAACATCCAAAAAATCGGTAAAATTACAAAAAAGAAATCGAAAATCATCCTATATACCGGTAAAAGTCCGAAAGTTTTGAAAAATATTGAAACACATTGAAGAAATCGGTAAAAGTCTAAAAACAAAACATCCAATATATCGAAACAAAATAAAAAGTTTCGAAAAATAGTGAAATATGTACATCGAAGAAATCGGTCCAATTTCAAGTGTTTCGAAAAACATCCAAAATATCGAAAAAATTCAAAAAGAATTGAAAAAATTGAAAAACATGTAAAATATCGTTAAAAGTCCAAAATATTGAGTTGGCATCACTGACGAAATCACTCTCATTTTTGCTCTCATCAACAACACAACATCAAGAATAAAAAAAAAACAATAAATGAAAGAGACGGATAAGACAACAACACATCACTCATGGCGCAGCAAGCTATAGCGACTGAAATGCAAACGATCATTTTTATGCAAGCATTGAATTTTTTTTTTCAACAACTTCATACTAAAAAAAAAAGGTTTATCTTATTAAAACAAAAAAAAATAAGTATACAATCCTGTTCCTTACCACACGTAGAACATTTTAAAAAGAAAATTATTAAAATCGGTTTGGTATATTTTGCACCAAATCGTTACATAGGGGTTTCATAAAAGCAATTTTACATAAATAGTATAGATACAAAAAAAAATTAAATGTATAGCATAACACTTAAATGAAAACAAAATGAAGGTTTAAATAAATAAATGAGGAGAGATACCTAATATAAAGGAAGGATAGCAGTTATTTGGGGGTACTAATCAGGCCAAAAATACCCAAGGTCGGGTTGGGTTAAGAGGCCATCCAGAAGGTCGCCTCCCACTGGAAATGCGACATACGGATAATTTTGATTTCATTATTTAGTTCGTTTAGTTCTTTTGTTTGGTTTTTTATTTTTTTGTTATTTTTTTTTATTTTCCAAATTTTGTATTTAGTCTGAAGAGACAAGGCCCACAAACCCACTCAGCTGGAAGCTGGAGAAAAAATTAAAACACCGTCTCATCACCCCATTCAGACTTTCTTACACATACCTACTAAATACACATAAAAAATTTCATAAAAATCGATCGAGCCGTTTCGGAGGAGTTCGAACACAAACACCGTGACGTGAGATTTTTGAAGATATTGGGCTGAAAAATACTTCTAAATATCTTCTAATATATCTAAAATTGATAATTCGCGGTCCAAAAAAGGGTGCCACATGTTTGAAAAATAACTTTTTTTTTCTAAAAGTCACACTTGCTGAGATTTTCCCATATATGATGTGTGTCTTCGCCGAACGATGAAATTATTAAATATTTTCAGCCACCAGCTCCCTAACTATTTTCTTAGACAATATCCGATTTCTTCATAACAAATAACTCACGAACAAAGTAGCGAACAGCAACCGTGACTCGAAGGCAGATTCAAACGGGATTCTAGAAAATATATTTATAATAACACTTGAATGATCGTTCAAAAGTTCAAGTGATAATTTCATAATTTTTAACAAGAAACAATAATAATTTATGGCATCTTATTAAGTCACATAAAATAAATATTTTATTTGACTTAATGAGTTTAATTGCCTATGACAAGCGGTTTTTTATATATAGGGAACGTGGAAGTAAAACAAACACTTAATTATAAATTTTAATTGGGTTAACATATTACACATTATTCAAGCCAACTATGACTTAATATCTGTTCTCAAAAAAGTTGTTTACCTGCATTCATTCATGAGTTTATAATATCTAAGACGTTCGCTTGTCTACCGATAGTTACATAAGTATGTATGTATCTATTATTCTTGAACATTGATACTCATATATTAAGTAGAATTAACATTATTAATAAGTAGTAACTAGTAATAACAAAAAGTTAATAATAAATTATTTAAAACCAATTAATACCTTGTACATTTAAAAATATAATGTTATTGGTTCTAATTGCAATACTTGAATAGTTTTTTTTTACTATTTTTATTTTTATCTAATTTTGTTTAATTTGTCGCAAATTCCGATATTTTAAAATAAAAAATCAATAAAAAGGAAAACAGTTTATATATCAATTATTCAGTTCGATTTGTAACACGCGATTGTCAAGATGACTCAATTTTCTATAGTATTAACTTTGGCTGTTTTTCTTTTTAACGATCTTGTATTCGGCTTAGATTTTCGTAAGTGTACAATTAAAATGGTTTATTTATTGGCATTAGTTGAAATTATGTAGTAAACTCTCAAATAAAGAGGTAAAAAGATTTTCATATGATTGCCAAATAAATGATTACGTATTTAGATTTTTAATCAAGTGGTCTACGACATCAATATTAACAATCTTCAGCAAAACCCAGTTACTTAAAATTGCATAACAATTTCAAAATGTTGTTTGGTAAATTTCCGAAAATTAACAGTGAAAAGAAAAAATTTACCGCTAATCATCGCACAGAATTTTTGGTCTGAATCAGGACACTCATCATAAGAAGTTAATGCAGTGTTTTCAGTTTTCCAATAAAGTTTGGATGTCTAGTTGATATATATTTTTCTGTTGGTTGTTATTTGATTTCACGCCGTGCTCCGTGAAAAACTATGAGCGAATGAGACTGTGGAGGGGTATTGTTGAAAAGCTAGAAGTGCGGAAAAACCGGTAGACAACACTTTTACTTTTTCAATTATAAAGTCAGTCGATCGTGCTGGCATGAATTAAACATTTAATAAAGTGTAAACTAGAGTGGTCCAAATTTTGTATGGAAAAACCAAAAGTATTCAAAAGTCAAGGTGCGCGCGGCTTTTCTGAATACTTGGATCCTGCTGATTACAAAAAGTGCTTTGGAAGCAAAAAAAAAATTGCGTTTAGATATTCCGCAACGGGCTTGTAGGTAGGGGAAAGTGGGGTAAAGTGGGAAATTTTTTTTCGAAGCTTCATAAAATGAACAAAACTTCTTATTTTTTCATGTTTCAAGTTCTTATAATAAAGAAAATTAAATAAGCTATATTTTTGCCGAAGAAACGAACCGAAAATATGGATTTTCTGTTAAGTACGACGTTTTGATCGAGGATGCCCAAAATGGCAAAAATTAAAAATCGTGGGGTAAAGTGGGAAACTTTCAAAACTCATAAAAACTAATACAAATGTTGGAAAAAAATTCTAATATCTTTATTGTAAGTCCAAACTGGTTCAAGGAACACACCCATAGGAGTAAATATGAAAAGAAATAATGATTTTGCTGGAAAAAAATATATGAAAAAATGTGTTTAATAAAATTTGTGAAATAGTAGCTTTCCAACAGAAAATTTCGATGCGCATTCCCAAGATGCAATAGCGATGCGCGTCCTTCTCGTATCTAAAGAGCTGATTTGTATGCGCATATTTTCTGCGCTATAGGTAGCGAGAGCGAAGCGCATCCAAAGAGCATTTCTGAATGCGAGAGCGATGCGCATCCAAAGAGCATTTCTGGTAGCGAGAACGAAGCACTTTCGGTCATGTATGTACGCACAAAACAAAATAAGTCAATAAGTCAGCTTCGTAAGAGCGCAAGGATGGAGTAGTGGTCTAGCGACTGGCACTGCGATTGAGAGTTGTAGCAACCGTGAGGTCCTCGGTTCGACTCCGGCCCAGACCTAACACAAAAGTTTTTCAGCTTGCAATTTTTCAATTATAATTAATTTAGTAAAATAAAAATAATTATAACTACATCAAAAAAAATAATAGTCTGATGGTCTTTGTGGCGAAAGACGTAAAATTTCAATTAAAGATTAATTTTTTAAACATTTTTATTATCATCCAAAAAGCATCCAAAGAGCATTTCTGAATGCGAGAGCGATGCGCTTCCAAAGAGCATTTCTGGATGCGAGAGCGATGCGCATCCAAACAGCATTTCTGGATGCGAGAGCGATGCGCATCCAAAGAGCATTTCTGGTAGCGAGAACGGAGCGCTTCCTTCCAATGACATGCCAATGTTAATTTCAGCGCTTTTGGAAACGAGAGAGATGCGCTTCACTGCTGCTTTAGAGCGCTTCAGAAGCGCTATTGATGCGCTCCGTTCCCCATTGGGTTATTCGTCGTTCTCTGATGAAACATCAAAGTCCGAGCCACAGTGTTAGTAATAAAAAAAGCTGGTAGTGAGATTAACGCATTTCAAGTGAAATGGGTGTTGACAATCCTTTAGGTTGCATTTGATGGTATTGTGTCTGGTCATGATTTAGGGCATGAGTTCCATGCAAATGGTGCAAAAATCACGATCTTCATCTGAGCTAGAACTTCTTTGTTTCTTCTTTGACGCTTTCTTTGCTGGTGGTGCTTTTTTGCTACTGGTACTATATTTTTTGTGATTCGTTTCCCTCTTTCTTCCGTTTATTGGCTAAACGTTTCTCAGCTGCTTTTTGCAACTTGCTTAGCTTTTCCGGAGTGTTTACTCACAATATAAATGTACAACACTTATTTGGATCATGAAATAGTATAATACGTTGACAAGTGGGGACTAGCAAACGTGAAATAACATTTCCCACTTTACCCCATAAAAAATTTCCCACTTTACCCCGATACCACATTTTGCAAAAAATGTGAGCTTCATTCTTTCACTCTATGAATTACTCGGAATCCTTTTGCGTTATCAAAATAAAGACTACAAAGAATATTTTTGTGTACTTACAATCGGTTTGTCTCCAGAAACAGTAAAAATATCGATGCTTAAAAAGTTCAAAATTAAATTTCAAAATCACTTAAAAACTTTACATGATTCCAGAGATCACAAAAATACGTATGCACTAGAGCGACAATATGTGCAAAATTCTGATTTTGCTTGCTCCCCGTCCATTTCCTGAAATTAGAGGACAAAAAAATAAGATCTCAAAAAAAAATTTGGAATCGGTAGTGGAAAAAACCCAGCCGGTTTTCGATCAAAGGTCGAAAAATTGACTAAAAAAGGGAAGTCGCTTTGACTGCCCGTTACTTCAAAACTGTTCATTTTTTCATAATATTTTGAAAACAACTTTTGTAGAGCATGACTAGGTCAACATTATCTTCTTCAAAAATTTTGGTCCAAAAATTAAATTTGTTGTTGTTTCGGTACAAAAACTTAAATTTTTTAAGAAAAAATTCATGACTTTTTTTCTATAAATTGGTTTTTTGTAATTTTCAAAGGGTGGAATATTTGTTCTGGAATTCCTATATTGTAGGGAATCAAATGTTGATTAATTTAAAAGAAAAATTACTAAAAAATTTTAGTTTTTAAGAATGGAGCCCGTTTCAAAGTTAAGAAAAAAATGTATTTTTTTATTTTTTCTTCTTAATTTTAAATTTGGTAAGAAACCATTTTAGTAGTCATATTTCTTAAACTAATTTGGGATTGTTGAACACGAAAATGGCATTTATTTTCGTTTTAGTGCGTTTTTGGGCTGTTCCAGCAGAGATAATCGAAAATTTCCAAATTCGTGCACGCAGTTCCGGAAAAAATTTCAATCAAGTTGTCGTGAGCTGCAGAAAGATGTGAAATTGCACGCGAGCATTTACTGAATAAGAATAAAAGTTTTCAAAACCGGTTCATGGCATGGTTTTTAAAATGAGTTCGAAAAACGGTATTTTAAAAAAAAACGACTACAAACCAAAACCAAAATAGTCATTTTAGATGTATTTATTAATGCTGACTTCGAAATTGGACGCGAAATTGCTATATCACTTATAGTTTGTGAGATATCTTACCCCTAATGTTCAAAAAACACGATTTTTCAGGTTGTATAGAACACGCACAAAATCGTTTTGGTCTTTTCTATTAAATGCGTAATTTAGTACTGTTCTTCTCCTTCAAAATGAGTTATAGAGCGGTCTTGTATGATTTTTCTTTAAAAAGTTATGACCATTTTAAAATAACATTATAAAAGATATAGTAATATGGCAATTGCTATAGAAAATCCATACATGATTTTTAACTTTCATGATGTCAATTTAAAATGATCATATCTTTTTGAAAAAAAGTCGCACAAACCCATTTCATAGCTCATTTTGAAGGCAAAAAGCAGTTCTAAATGATGCATTCAATACCTACTAAAAATGCATTTTGTTGCATCCAAGAAAGTAGCGATTATAAGAAAAAAGATTAGAATACTAATTTTTTTCCAACATTGACACCGGCTCCATTGTGGTGTGGGTAATGAGACAATTAGCTGGTGGTGTAAAAGTTGTGTATTACCGCACACGCCTTTTTAAGCAGCCTCTAGGCTTTGATGGAATAATTTTTAAGCCACAAGGCTCTTCATAAATAAAGCAGCAAACGTTTTGTTTAAGTTCAGAATAATCATTATTCTTTATTGAAAAATGTTTTATTATTTATATAAAATTTGCCAGTATTTTTCCTTACCATTGTTTACCAGTATTTCCTAAAACTCCTCCTCTCTCTCTTTTGATCGCCAATCAATTTTCTTTGGTCGATCACGTATTTTGGTTTCTCACGGAAATGAAAAATACCAACAACAACATATGCACTAATTTCAGCCTTGACTTTAAATGTGTCGTTGGCTTTGATGCAACCTAATACTCTTCGTTGCATTCGCTCTTGTGCATTGCATTGATGTTGTTGTTGTTCTTACGCTTGCGCCAAGCATTAGGTATGTTTAGCGGCGCAAGCCAAAGGGGATGAAAAATAATTGAAGTAAACAAATATGAATTTGAGTAATTTGTTTACGGGACTTTTGGTTTTCATGTGGGAATTTATTTGTTTTGGCTAGTTTTTAGTTACTGTAGAATTCTATGGAATTCTTTGGTTTAATTGAACTAACACATGAATTGATTTCAAGTGTTTGAGTGTTGGTGGTCTTTAGGGTTTTGTGAGAAAAGTTACTTGAATTAAAAAGTGGCATTGAAAGCAATAGTGACTATAGGAGTACACTACACCCTGACCCTTAAGCGAAAATTTTACTTTTCAAAGTGAAAATTTTTAAGATGGTGGAGTTCTGGCAATGGAGGATTACATTATTTTGGCATTTATGATCGATAATGTTTTTTGATGTAATAATTTTAGTAAAAATTTGGTAAAATATTTTTATGAATCAAATTTTACGAATTAATTTTACTTATACAATAAAGTTTTTTTTTTGAAAAAGTTTGAATAGCTTTTAAAGTTATTCTTATTTCTATTAATAGAGTTTGAAATTATTTTAATTTAAATGATTAATATTGTGAAATAGCTTATGTTATAATTTGAATGAAAGTATGTATTAAAATGTCTTATATTGTATTTACATTGTAGTCATACTTATTACTTATATTTCTGTGGAAATTAATTAAGTTTTAAGTATCAATCTATCAAAAAAAAAAAAAAAAAATTTAGAGTTATTTATTTCCTTACATTAATGTTATTAAACTTTAATTTCTTAAACAAAATTAATTATAATTGTAATCATGTATTGGATTTTATGAGCTTAAATTAAAAATTTACAATATTTTTATTATTTGGTGTACAGTGAATTTTTTTAACATATTGTTATGAAAGGATTTTAATTTATTGTTAATTTCGATTACGGAATTAACTCCGTTCCTTTCTTTTATAATATAAGGTCCTTTGTATGGACTTTGTGATTTCTTTCTAGTTTCTAGCTTTACAAACACTTGGTCTCCTACATTAAAATTTGACACGTTTGTGTTCTTGTCATACTCAATTTTTCTTTTGTTTTTTACAATGTTTACTAGTTCTCGCGCCTTTTTTATTGCAGTCTGTAATCTAATCTTTAGTTCATTTGAATAATTTTCTAAATTGTAGTGTTTTGTTTTGTCACTTATCAAATCACTTGGAAGGGATGGTAATCTTCCATAAATGAGTTCAAAGGGTGTGTAAAAATTTGAAACATGTGGTGTTGAATTGTAACAAAATGTGTAGTATGGTATCCAACGGTCCCATTCGAAATCGTCGGCAAAAGATAATAGGTACTCATTGAGTGTTCTATGGTTCTTCTCAAGTGCTCCTATTGTTTCATGATGGTAGGGTGCCGAAAATATTTGTTCAATTTTAAGCAATTCACACACATTTTTCATCAACTCATTTGTAAACTCTGAACCTCGATCAGATCTCAGTGTCTTAAAACATCCGTACTTGAGAATTAGCTGTTCTACGAGTGTTTGTGCAATTGACTTCGCATCCTTGGTTTCTATTGGATGTGCGATAACGAATTTTGTGAGGTCACATTGCATGGTCAGTATATAGCGGTAACCGTTTGAGATTTTAAGTGGTCCGACAGTGTCAATTGTAATTGTTTGGAAACTCGTGGTCGGTGTGTCTGTTATGGTCATTTGTTCTTTAATGTGTCGCGTTTGCTTATTTTGTGCACATTTTTCACATTTATTTATGTATTTTATCACCATTTGCCGCATGTTTTTCCATGTGTAACGCTGTTTTAACTTGAGCACAGTTTTTCTGATTCCTAAATGACCTCCCTGGGGTGTGTCGTGGAATTCTTGTATTAATTTCAATTGCGTAGTTCTGTTTGTGATTCTTTTCGGGGGTACAAATATTAATATTTTAAGCGATTTATCGTATTTTATTTTTCTTTTCTGCTGCAGCTTATTAAATTTATTCTTTAATTCATTTTTATCAATGATATTAAATATAGCATCATCCTCTTGTAATGCTAATTCCTTAATGTTCATTTTGAACATTATAGATGACAGTTTCTCCAATAGCGAATCTAGATTCGTTGGATTATCACCACATCGTACTAGTACGAAATCATCTCTTATTTCAACACATGTGTATTTCTTATTATTTGTATTTTCGCTTATTTCAAATTTCAAACGTTTTACATTTCTGATGTCAGTTATAGATGTGCAATCCCATATAAAGAGTTGGCCTGACTCCTCTTGAGATGTGCATTTCTCTGTTGCAAGTTGCTCTTCTTGCTTTTTACTTCCCCTTGTTACTACTAGTGCTCTTTTTATTGTATTATCGTCTTCTGTTGCTATCATTTTTACCAATATTTCTGAATCGATTTTTATTCGTGATAGTGCGTCGGCATTTGTATTTATTTTTCCTTTTTTGAATTTGATTTCAAAATCATAATCTGAAAGATCTAATCTTATGCGTGTCATTTTTGATGATGGGTTTTTATGGCTAAATAATGAGACTAGTGGTCGATGGTCCGTTACCACAATAAACTTTCGTCCGTATAGATATGGTTTGAAAAAATTTATGCTCCAGTGAATTGCGAGTAATTCTTTCTCTATTACTGGTTTGTTGATATCATGCTTTTGTAAAGTTTTACTTGCGTATGATATTGGCAAATCTTCTCCAATTTCACCTTGAGACAAAACTGCTCCTAAAGCAAAATTTGAAGCATCAGTTGTTAAAACAAATGGTTTTGAGAAATCTGGATATTGAAGAACTGGTGGTTCAATCAGTTTTTGCTTTAGCGTGTCAAAAGCTGATTGACATTTTTCTGTCCATTTGAATTGTTGATTTTTCTTTAATAAGGCATTTAGACATTGTGCAGTGGACGCAAAATCTTTGATGAATCGTCTATAGTAATTACAAAAAGCTACAAATCGTCTTACGTCGTCTGCGTTTTTTGGTATTGGGTAGTTTTTTATTGTGTCATGTTTTGCTGGGTCTGTTCTTATTCCTTCTTGTGTGATTAAATGTCCTAAATAAACTACTTCTGGTCTCAAAAATTCACATTTGCTAGCGTTTAGCTTTAAGTTGTATTGTGCTAATCGGTCGAAAACTTTTATAAGGTTGTTGTTATGATGCTGTAAACTGCATCCGAAAACTATAATATCGTCGACGTATAGAAAAGCTTCAGAGCTTAAACCTGTTAAAGCTATAGTGAGCATACGTTGAAAACTGTTTGAGGATATTTTCAATCCAAAAGGTAGTCTCTTAAATTGGTAATGTCCATCATTTGTAGAAAAAGCTGTAAGTGGTTTGGATTTATTGTCTAATGGTATTTGGTGAAATGAACTCGTCATATCGAGTGTAGTAAAATACTTCGCTCTTCCTAATTTGTCTAAAACATCTTCTATCCTAGTTAGTGGAAATTTGTCGTTTACTAATTTAGTATTTAACTTTCTAAAATCAACAACTAATCGCCATTTTTTAGTGTCGTCACTGCTTTTCTTTGGTACAAGTAACAGTGGTGCATTGTATGGACTAACTGAATGTTCTATAACGTCATTTTGCAATAAGTCTTCTACCTGTCTGTGTATTTCTTCGTTATGTGCGTGGGGTAGTCTGTAGTTTTTTATGTATGTTGGAGTATTGTCGATTGTCGATAGTGTTTGTGTATAAAAGTTGTTGACTGTTAACTGTTCGTTTTCTAGGTGAAAAATGTGTTGATATTTTTTAAATATGTTAATTAGTGGATGATTCGGTTGTACGTTTAATTCTTTTAAGATTTTGTTGAATCGTACTTGGTCTTGTTTTGTATTGTTTTTAATTTGGATATAGTTTGAAAGTGGTTCTAGTTTTGGAGTAAATTTATTTATTTTAACCTGTTCGTTTTTTGTATTTAGTATCTTAACGTGGCATTTTCCGTTCGCAGGGATTATTGTATTTGCCAAAAATACACCTTCCTGAAACTCTTCATTTAATACCACGCTGTCCTCGTTTACTGTCAAGTTTATAGGTTGTATTATTTCCGTTCTGGGTGGTATACGTATTATGTCGTAAGCATGTTTGTTAAAATGTAATGGTAATATTACGTCTGTGTTTTCTAGTATTGTTGTTAGAGTTTGTGTTTCGTAGTCAATTTTGCACATATATTTTGATAAAAAGTCTCTGCCTAAAATGCCATCTGTTTCTATAGGAAAATTGTTCTCCACAGCATGAAATGTGTGTGGTACTATACGATATTGAAAATCAAGTTTAAGTTGTATTGTACCTAAAGTTAAAGTCTCATCATCCGTTATGCCGGTTAATTTACATCTATTGTCCATCATCAAATCTGTATTTTGATTGATGTTTTCTAGTTTGCAGATCGATATGTCTGCGCCTGTGTCGATTAAAAATCGCAAAGTTTTGCGTGAATTTTCGCATTTTAGATTAACGAAATTCGTTGTGTTATCCGATATTTGATATATATTTAATTTCGCTGTCCCGGTAGATCTTCGACATTGATCTCCGAGCGATTGTCGTTTCCCTGTCCGTTGGTATCAATGACATATACTCTTCCTTGGTTTTGTCCATTGTTGTAGTTGGAATTATTGCCTCTAGGGTTATTATTCTGATTGCGGTTGTTATTGGAGTTGTTTCCTCTATTATTATAATTATTGTTGTTGTTTCGCGTATTTCTGCGCGGGTTTCTGTTGTTATAGTTTCTGTTGTTAGAATTGTTATACCCATTGTTATTGGTATTATTCCTGTTGTTGTTGTTATTCCTATAATTATGAGAATTGTTTCCATTTCGGTTGTAGGAATTGTTCCTGTTTTGGTTATAAGAGTTATTTCTGTTATTATTACGCTGATTGTTATTATGTGGATTATTTTGATTTCTGAAATATAGCAGTTGTTTATTTTTGTTTTTATTTTGCTCAACTTCGAGTGCTAAATTGGTTGCTTCTGTTAAGGTTTTAGGTTGTGCTGCAATTATTGTACTTTGTAAGTCTTCATTTAACCCATTTTTGAATATTGTCAGTGCATAGTTTTCGTTCATTTTAAGTACCAAATTTCTTTGAGTTTCATCATTCGGTACATCATTTAACTGTATTCTGTTGAGTTCAGATACAAGGTTCAATAGTTTGTCTTTGAATTGATTAACTGAATTATTTCTTTGTGTTAAAGTGGCGAGTTGTGTGTGAATTTGCCCTATCGTTAAAGAACTTTTGTATGCATTTTGTAATGATAATTTAAGATCGTTTAAGGTTTTAATATTTGCAGTATATCCTAACGTGGTTTTTACTTTTGCATCTAGTTTTATGTTTACTACTACGTCTATCAATTTCGTTCTGTCACTTGTTGAATATCCTTCATGGATTAATTCAACTAATTTGAGGAAAGCTTCTAGTTCTTTGTAATTACCTGAAAAAGCAGGTATTACCTTCATAACGGTTGCTATACTGAATTCTACCATTTTCGGTTCTGTTGAATTGTTTTCATTTATTTGTTGGTCTTCGTTCTCTGTCATACTCTCTAACTGTGTACTCAATAGCCTAGTTGTTTCATTTATTAGTACATAAAATTCATGAGTGAAACGTTGTAGTTCTAAGTTTTCTTTTAATTGATTTTTATGTGTATCAAAAATGTTTTTAAGGGATTTAATCTCATCTAGCTTGTTCAAAATTGTCGGTCTAGTATACCCTCTTGTGATAGATTTTTTTAGGTTTATTTTTATTACCCTAACCTTTTTATATATATCTGTTAGAAACTGCATGAATATATTTTAAACATTATCTGTCCTATTGATATGTTTCAGTACATAGCTTTTGTAGTACCTGTTTAGTTTGTACGCTATGTAACCAAGAATTGCTAACACTATAACAGTAATTATTACTGTGTTTACTGTTGACTGAATTTCTGTCTTAGTCACAGCTGACCCGAGGTTATTTTCTATCTCCTCGTTTATTGTGATAGTGTCTTGGTTTTTATTGTCTAACATTGTAAGGTATTTATATATGTCGTTTAGGTTAGGCAGAAAGAACATTTGTAAAAAGTTAGTTAGTCAAAAGTTTAAATTGCTATGTTTGTAATGGTTCTATTTATGTAAGTAAAAAAAAATCACGAGCATACAACAAGACCATATGAATCTATGCATTTTTGTTTTAGCTTTAGAAAGTGGATTTCTTCTATTTCTACGTAATAATAAAAATTTCTAAAATAAAGTAAATTGTTATTTATTTTGAAAAATAATGGTTCTGCATCGATGCTTTTCTCGTTCTATTAGTAACGTGTAAATTTTGCGAGTGTTCTTTTTAAATTATTTTGAACAGTCATCACGTCCATCAAGATCATACGACAAGGTTTCATAGTGACTTGCAAGGCGGCAAATTATCATCTGCTACCCAGATTAAAGTATCGATTTTAACATTTTGTGGAATCATTTTGTGGAATATATTTTTCAGTTCAGCGATGCCAGAATATACGTTTTATATGATGGATTTGTTTCCATACTTCTTCTTTATTGAACGGCTCAGGAATAGAATTTGGTGTACGTTCCTGGTGTAAGAATTGGAAGCTCAGTAGAAAATTTTAGCTTTAGTCCTTTGCCAATTTGGCAGGATCGCCATGTGGTGTGGGTAATGAGACAATTAGCTGGTGGTGTAAAAGTTGTGTATTGGCGCACACGCTTTTTTAAGCAGCCTCTAGGCTTTGATGGAATAATTTTTAAGCCACAAGGCTCTTCATAAATAAAGCAGCAAACGTTTTGTTTAAGTTCAGAATAATCATTATTCTTTATTGAAAAATGTTTTATTATTTATATAAAATTTGCCAGTATTTTTCCTTACCATTGTTTACCAGTATTTCCTAAAACTCCTCCTCTCTCTCTTTTGATCGCCAATCAATTTTCTTTGGTCGATCACGTATTTTGGTTTCTCACGGAAATGAAAAATACCAACAACAACATATGCACTAATTTCAGCCTTGACTTTAAATGTGTCGTTGGCTTTGATGCAACCTAATACTCTTCGTTGCATTCGCTCTTGTGCATTGCATTGATGTTGTTGTTGTTCTTACGCTTGCGCCAAGCATTAGGTATGTTTAGCGGCGCAAGCCAAAGGGGATGAAAAATAATTGAAGTAAACAAATATGAATTTGAGTAATTTGTTTACGGGACTTTTGGTTTTCATGTGGGAATTTATTTGTTTTGGCTAGTTTTTAGTTACTGTAGAATTCTATGGAATTCTTTGGTTTAATTGAACTAACACATGAATTGATTTCAAGTGTTTGAGTGTTGGTGGTCTTTAGGGTTTTGTGAGAAAAGTTACTTGAATTAAAAAGTGGCATTGAAAGCAATAGTGACTATAGGAGTACACTACACCATACCCTAAAATTTAATATTTTTAAATAGTTTTTTTTTGTTGAATTAATTAACATTTAATTCCATGCAATATAAGAATTCCAGAACAAATATTCCGCCCTTCGAAAATTACAAATAAACAATTTATAGAAAAAAAATCATGAAAATTTTCTTAAAAAATATAAGTTTTTGTACCGAAACAACAACAAATTTAATTTTTGGAACAACATTTTTTAAGAAGATAATGTTGACCTAGTCATACTCTACAAAAGTAGTCTTGAAAATATTATGAAAAAATGAACAGTTTTGAAGTAACGGGCAGTCAAAGCGACTTCCCTTTTTTTAGTCAATTTTTCAACCTTTGATCGAATACCGGCTGGGTTTTTTCCACTACCGATTCCAAATTTTTTTTTGAGATCTTATTTTTTTGACCTCTAATTTCAGGAAATGGACGGGGAGCAAACAAATTCACAACTTTGCACATTTCATATAATCTTGTGGGCGCTCTAGTATGCACGCATCGCTATACCACAAAGAATTGCTTACGGTCATTGCAAGTACATGTCCGAAGCGCATGACAGCTATACTTTGCTAGTTTGCCCGAAAAGGGGCATTTCCCACTTTACCCCACTTCCCACTTACCACTACTTTTTTAACAAATTTTGAAGTTTAAAGTCCCGCTAAAAAAAATTGGGAAAGAGTAGATTAATTACACTATGCAACAGCCAAATCTCCCAGTGCATGCCACTATCCATTTCAATATGTAAAATGGGCTGCTGATTCCGAAAATTCATTTTTTTTTTTTTTTATTTCGTGTCGTTTTCGAGATATCGGTCATTTTCGGTTTTCGGACCAAAAAAAAAAAGATAGATCCATTTAAATATAAATATCTCATGAACTAATGTTTGTATTTAAATGTATTATATGTCATATTAAAGGTAATCAAATTGCCTACAAATGATATTTGCATCACTTTTTGGTTGGTTTGTTAATTTCGGCGAAATAAATTGATTTCTAAAAAAACATTTTTTTTTTTCGAAAAAATTAACAAAAAATCAAAATCAACTGCAGATTTATACAAGAAGAAATAACTTTTTCATATTTTTTTTTTGTTTTTGTGTCATAGACTATATATTTGTGAAGAAAATAAAATACCACTTAAAAAAAGCGATGGGAAAATGCAAAAGTTGTATACAATTCATTGATAAATTACTAAAATGCGTTTTTGCCTATTTTTTTCGGTTTTTTTTAGTAAACTGTCGATAATTTGAAACTTTTTGTAAAACACATTGAGAAAATCCAAAAAATTCTTAAAGTTGGCGTTAAAACAAAATACCAGTGTCTCGTTGTTTTTCTCCAGCACGTCAGATTTTTTTTTAATCGATTTTTGAAGTTTTTTAATCCACTGTACATGAAAAATACCAAAGAGCGCATTCTTGTGTTAAATCGATGAATTTAACTATATGATCCTTACATTTGAGGTGTATTATGTGTTCAATAAACTTATGCAGGATATTACGAGGAATATTTTTGTAGCCAATTTTAACCCTCTAAAACCCCCACATGTGGGTCATTTTGACCTAAATGTGGGGGTCAAAATGACCCACTTGTAAGGGTCTTAGAGGGTTAAAATTCTCTACAAAAATATTCCTCGTAATATCCTGCATAAGTTTATTGAACACATAATACACCTCAAATGTAAGGATCATATAGTTAAATTCATCGATTTAACACAAGAATGCGTTATTTTTGTTTTTTCATGTACAGTGGATTAAAAAACTTCAAAAATCGATTAAAAAAAAATCTGACGTGCTAGAGAAAAACGGCGAGGCACTGGTATTTCCTTTTAATGCCTTCTTTAAGAATTTTTTGGATTTTCTAATTTCTTTTACAAAAAGTTTCAAATTTTCGAACAGTTTACTAAAAAAAACCGAAAAAAATAGGCAAAAACGCATTTTAGTAATTTATCAATGAATTGTATACAACTTTTGCATTTTCCCATCGATTTTTTTAAGTGGTATCTTATTTTCTTCACAAATATATAGTCTATGATAGAAAATTTAATTTAATTACCTTGACGTATAATACTTTTGGATAAAAACATTTGTTCTTGAGATATTTGTATTTAAATGGAACTATCTTTTTTTTTTGGTCCGAAAACCGAAAATGACCGATATCTCGAAAACGACACGAAATAAAAAAAAAAATAATGAGATTTTCGGAATCAGCCGCCTATTTTACATATAAAATGAATAATGGCATTCCCTGGGGAAAAAATTTTTACTCATTTGTTGCATAGTGTTATTATTGATGCAGAATATGGTTCAAAATATTTAAAAAAAAAAAATGCGATTTAATTTTTGCAAATGCCTTATCTGGTTAAAAAGATATAGCGTTTAAATTAAAAGAAGTACTCAAAAATTCCTATACAAGTACTTTCAAGCTAGTTGCGGAATATCTAAACGCAATTTTTTTTTTTTTCCTAAGCACTTTTTGTAATCAGCAGGATCCAAGACTTCAGAAAAGTTACGCGCACCTTGACTTTTTAACACTTTCGGATCTTGGACCACACTAGTGTAAACAAATCAAAATAGATGTTTGGATTACATTTTATTGTCTAAAATTTTTTTAAAAACTGTTAACGTTTCTGTATACAAACAAGATCATTCGTAATTGCAACGCTATTCGTTGGTGTTAATAAAGGTTGTATGTCAACATGTTGTTGGGGTTGCCTTCTTGATACTTGCGGGGGTTGCGTTGTTGTCTATGCAGCTGCCCTTTCTCATTCGGGTAACAGTTTGACAACAACGACAATTTTGTTGCTTGATTTTTATTGTTTTTTAAGACTTGTTCGACCTTTTTCTGTTTTTTTTTTTTTATATGTATGTATGTATTCTCCTTTAACTCCTAGGAGGAGCATAGGGCCAATATGAAATCTCTCCATTTGTCACGATCCCTTGCGATGACTTTGATCTCTTGCCACGATTTTCCCGATTCTTGGATTTCCTTTTCCAACGACCTTTTCCAGTTGGTTTTGGGTCTACCACGTCCTCTACTGCCTTGTGGATTCCACTCAAGGGCCTGGCGACAAACTTCGCTGTGTGGTTTCCGGAGAGTGTGACCAATCCATCCCCATTTGCGCAGCTTGATCTCGTTTGCTATAGCCTTCTGTTTGCATTTTTGATGTAGCTCGGCATTTGATATAGTGCGAGGCCACCAAACCTTTAGTATACGCCTTAAGCATTTGTTGGCGAATACTTGCAGCTTGTTTGTTAGTTGTTCAGTAACAAGCCATGTTTCGCACCCATATAACAAAACCGATTTCACATTCGAATCAAAAATGCGCACTCTCGTTTTGGTGGATATAACGGATGAAGACCATATTTTGTTCAGTTGAGCAAACGCGCCTTTTGCTTTTGCTATTCTTGAGTTGATATCCTCTTTTGCTCCACCATCCATGGAAATAATGCTGCCTAGATACGTGAAGCTATCGACGTTTCCGATGTCATCACTGCCAGCTTTATATAGGAAGTGAAAATTATTTTGTCTTCGATTTCGCTCAAATTTGGCAATACTTTAAAATTATGTATGACTTAAGATGGGATTCGGTCGCTGGATGAGAGGCTTTAGGTTTTGAACGCCCGCGGCAGGCAAAACTCTTTGTTTACTCAAGTGGAAGGCATCTTTCGAAAAAAGTGTACTAGGGTTAAAATGCTTAGAATCTTCCAAGAAATACGCGCGAAATTTTTGGGAATTTTTTGGAAAGTTAAAAAAAAAAATTTTTTTTTCTTTGAATCATACGATTTTTCTGAATTTTAATCCGGAATATTTGTTAGATATCCCGCCTTATGTGTCGCTATGGTGTGCTCGATCGAATATCGCCAATAACCGCATTTTTTCGCAAAATTAAGCGTTTTTCGTTTTTTACTTAGCAGGGGGCGCTTAAGTTAAAAAAACATCATAGACAAAATCGATTTTTTTTATCAAGGAACTGGCTTGAATTTTTTCCGAATTTTAAGACCTGTTATGTGGCCGTAATGAGCGTTTTAGTCATTTTAACCCATTCTGTCGCCACGACCCACATACGATTTTTCTGAATTTTATTCCAGAATATTCAGAAAGGTGCCCCGTAACATATCTATTACTTTTGAAATATGTGCTCTCCCGTCACGGTGTGCCTTAACCCGTTCTAAATCGGACGTCGTAGCACATCAAATTTTTTTCCAGATTCTGTTTACTTATCGTTCAAATGATGTATAAAAAAATTTTCACTCGTGACTCCTCGACTAAATTTTGAGATAATCGCTTTTCCAATTGGGGCATTTTCCCATACAAAAAGAAAAAAAAAAATTTTTTAAATACATTAAACAAAAATCAAAATAATCACAATCGATGTGTTTTGCAATGCTAAACGCGAATCCAACCTCAGAATTGTTCTATCGTGTATAGCTTATGAGATATTGCAACCTAAAGAGCAAAAAAAGTCGTTTTTTGCCATTTTTTGAAGCTGTATAACTATGTAACATATCATTTGTTCGTCAAATATGGGTTAGATACTTAAAAGCCCCAATCTTTTCCTTTAAAACCTTATTTTAATTATATTTATATCTCCATGTTTCTAAGAGATGTCGTAAGGTGAGTTAAACTGCATTTTCTTATAAAAATGTGCTCTAATGGTTTAATCTATGTTTTTTAATGAGTCACTCCAACAACCACCGAATGCCAGTTTTTCACAATATAAAGTTCTAAAAGAAATTAGTAACTTGTGCTTTTAATATGTTTACACTGGAAATAGTAAAAATTAAAACCTAATTGAACTTTAAATTATAGCTGTGTTTTACAAATCAACCAAGACAATAAAAATTTATTGGAATTGAGCCAATCATTATGATAATAAGTTAATCTATTATATAAAAATGAAATGGTGTCCGTATGTAGCTTATGAACGCGGAAACTACAAGGCCGATTTACATAATTTTTTTTTTAAATTGTTTGTTATGGTCTGTAGAAGGTTCTTAAGGGGGTGGGATGCTACTGAGGGGAACGGGGGTTGCACCCCCCATACGAAAAAAATACAAAAAATGCTATATCTCTACAGTTATACAAGTTATGATTATGAAAGTTGATGAACTTATGCATAATGTACATATCTACCATTTACCATGCAAAACTTGGGGGATATTGGGTGTAGAATTGCATCCAATTTTCAAAAATACACAAAATGCTATATTTCTTCACATATCGCAGATATTGTTATAAAACTTGGTACATACATGAATATTCTATCTACCATTTACTATGAAAATCTTGGGCGGGGGGTGAGAAGAGGGAGTTGCACCCTTCATACAAAAAATATAGAAAATGCTATATCTCTGTACCTATGGGAGCTATGATTACAAAAGTTGATACATGGATCTTTAAAAACCTTGGTGATTGGAAGAGAGGGACGATGGAGATGGATGGGACTTCGTACGTATAGGCATCGGGAATGGGCGAACGAAGTCGCAACCAGGCCAGCTAGTATTTTTATATTTCTTACTTGTAGTTCACAGCAAAGACCTTGACATTACATAGTGTCAATAGCTAACTTATTAATAATATATTCAATATTTTTTATGACTTCAGTTAGTGAATAATTATAATAATACAAGCACCGCCACATAAAAACAATTAATTCAACGAAAATTTGTAGATTGTTGCAAATGTAACTAACTTAACTGCTAAAATATTTAATAAAATCAAAATCAAATCTTATCGATTTAAGCTACAAGTTTTACTCATAGTATATTTTCATTATTGTAGTTTTTTTTTTAATATAAATTTCCATTTTAGCTAATCCGCTGGAGAAGTGTCATTTTAACGATGAAAAATGTATGATCGACCGAGCGCATAAACTGATCAAAGCATTTCCACACGGACTTGATGTTATTAACTGGCCGGATATGGAACCATTACATATGGATGATGTTAAATTAATTGGCGATAAAAATAGTCCGGCTAGAATTAACCTATTTATGAAAAATGTCAACTTTCATAATTTTTCCGATATAACCATCAAGAAAATACGGTAATGATACTACATATTTATGTATTTTATAATATTCTTGTTAAAATATTATGGTTATTTTTCGCCACTGAATTTGCCTTTTAAGTAAAATTATTCATTTCTTGTGCTTGTCAAAGCACATTCATGAAAATATATCGTCACCTAAATACTACAACTACAGCCCTTTAGATAAGGGCATTTCCATATTAACGGATACGACAAGTATAGGCCAATTTTTCAAAATAAATGTAAATTGAGGCTAAATACGCCAAGAAGGTTTTTTGTAATTTTAGAAGATCTTGTCACCAAATCCATAACTTAAATTTCCTAGTTTTGATAAAAATCAGTAAGCATATAAGATTTTTGAAAATTAATTTTTTAATTGAACTTTTAGTCATATATGTATTTGCAAAGATCAATTTCCGTATAAATCTATGCATTTTCTGACACATAATTATGATTTTTAACCGTGCTAGAAAATGCATTTATAGATTTATGCGAACTTCCAGATAAATACAAATTTTGTATGAAATTTAATGTTAAAGTGTCAGTTAAAATTTCAGTTAAGACTTAGCTGAACATTGTAAAATCGGCCCTAAAAGTTCAATTAAGAAATTAATTTTCATTATATAGGAAAAGAGTCCCGCCTGCGGGCATGGTTCGGGTGTGGGCAACCCCCCGTAACTTTTGACAGAAAACAAATGCGGCTGTTCTGACAAATGTTAAGCGAGTGTTATGAGAGCACGAAGTTTTTGTGCATATACCGGAGCAAACAGACGGATTTGCTTTGTGCTGAGAAGAAAATAATTTTTAAGTAGGGGAAAGTCAACACAAAAGTTTTTTTTCAATCTTTTTCCAAGTGCGAAAAATCTAAGTGAATCAATCGAAAAGCTGAGTGCAATCTATATTTATGCAGTAAATTTATTATATTTTGTAATTCAAAACCGAATGCAACCAAAATGTTCAAACAATACAATTTGCTCAATGCTTTTCAAAGTGGCTGTCAAAGTCGAGTATGAACCCCAAATTGGTTCGGGTGTGGGCACCCCTCTTTTTTTATTTAAAGCGTGCGTTTTACTTAAATATCGTCGTGGATGCCAACATTACTTATTTAAATGGTGTTCTTGTGCCTTTTTACGCTTTTTTAGTGGAAAGAAAAGAACCAACACGCCCTTTAAAGATATCGCAAAAAATATCGGAATTGAGTTTCCAGACAAGTGGACCAAGGAGCAGCTGGCGGGCATGGATTGGTACAAAAAATGCATGCTTGGCAAAAGAGCCAATGGGGGCTAGAAATAATGTCACCTAGTCGGCTTAGTCTGCAAAACAATTGTTCTGGCATTGACGGCGAAGACAATCAAGTCTGGTTTCAGTGCAACAGGCATGATGCCATTCGATCCAGACGCTTTCGGTGACGCTGATTTTTTTGAAACCGTTGAGCAAAATTTGTTGAAGTTGTGTGAGCCAATGTTTCCAAAATTAATTAATTTTGCTTTCTTCTCCATTTGATTGGCCTTTAACTTCATATTTTCTCTTAACTAGCTACCAAAAAATCACGTGTCAAGTGGTATTGTGGTGTGAGCTTACTGTTCCATGTTTTTGAGTAAAAACATCAACATTACAAAAACAAGACAAAAATATTTTCCCAATTTAAGCCGATTATCTAAGGGAACCAAAATTTTTTTTTTTCTCAAAAGTGGTCAGTTCACTGTTTTTTTGATATAATTTTTCCAACTGACGAAATCAATTTACTTTCTTCACCAGTAGTTAGCTAAGGTCACTAGCTTTCCATTGATACTTATAAAGCTGTATAATATTCATTTAGTCAAAAGTTATGAGTCGAAAACAAAAAGGTGCCCACACACGGTACGCTTCCCCTACATGTCATTAAGTATCATACTTAAAAAAATATTTTTGAAAATTTGAATTTTCACCTTTTCTTGTTTTGTTTTTATCTTACAACTGCACAATGGGGCCGCTTCAGATTTCTCTGGTTATGGTTATTTCCATAGTAACGTAACTCACCATCGTTCGACAATGCATTCAAAAAAGAAATTAAAAAAGTAAAACTTTTAAAAGGTTTTGTATATACTATTTGAGTAAGTAGTAATTAACTACTAAACACTAAATATATAAACAAAAATATGCGATGACCTTACACTACAAAAAACAGAAGAGGTTTTGACTTGGATTACAAAATTGTAAAACTATGCGATTTGGGCAAGGCTTTTTGAATAAAACTATTTTTGGTCGTATGATTTGAAATAATTCAAGTTGATTTTGCAAGAACATAACTAAATTTAACGCAAATTACCTAAACATAAATTTTAACTATTGTATATATTTTAACTTTTAATAAAAATATAAATTTTTACTTGTTAAGAATATTGGTACATACTTATGTCTCACTAATGATGGTTAATGATTAGGTATGGGCGTAGCATCGCCCATTTTCCCAATGAACATTATTTGTCCCGGCGCTCTGTATGCTCTTATGCAAATGTCATTCATGTGCGTTAAATATTTTCGGAGTTATGATGAAGTGATTTTTATGGGGGAGTGGCACCGCCATTTTTCCCAGTACACATAATTTGTCTTGGTGCTTTTTACATATGAATTAAATCTCACCCATGTACGTTAAATAGTTTCAGAGATATCATGATTTATTCTTTTCGCTCACGGTGGACGTTTCTGTGAAAATACCCAAATGTAGTTGTAGTGTTCAGGTGACAATTTGTTAATCTACCTCCAAAAATAGGGGCCTCAGCTGAAAACTCGCCAAAAGTCAAAATAATAGTAATTTACTCCGCCTGAACTTAAAATAATTTATTTTAACATTATCTTATTGTAGCGGATTCTCGAAAGACACCACTAAGCCAATGACATCTTTAATTACAACTTTTCATCCAAGGATGGATTTAAAATCAAAGTACAAAATTAGTGGCCAGATTTTAGTGTTACCCATCATAGGAGATGGTGACCTCGAGTGGATTATAACTGGCACTGAAACCAAAGTAAAACAGGTTTTGGAGTTTGTACAGCGTGATGGGAAGAATTATCTTAAAATAAAAGATATCAAAATGTCGTCGAAAAGTAAAAAGTAAGATAAAAGAAATAATTAATTACATGCTATTTTATTAATTGTGAATTAATTCTGCTTTTATTTTAGCATTAAAGTCAACTTAACTAATATGTTTAATGGTGACCAGGCATTGTCCGAAACTATGCTTCAAGTAATCAATGACAACTGGGAAGTTTTGGCCGCAGAAATCCAACCCTTAGTTGATAATGAAATTGCAGCTGCTTATCGTAAATTCTTTGAAAAATTATACGAGATGATGCCATACGATGAGTTCTTTTTGCCAGATGAAAAATGATTCTAAAACATGTATTATATTTGTAGATAATAATGTAAAATAAATTAGTAGAAAATAGCCATATTTGTAATTAAAAGATTTTCTAAAGGAACCTTAAAAGAAAATAATAAATTAAAACATTTTTTTGATCAGAAATATGTCGAGCCCTTACCACCAAAAAGACTTAACCGACAAGATTTTGGAATTCGTTTTTTGATACAAATTGACAATATGCATCTACTATATATGAAGCACTCCACGCCAAGTACACCAAAAAAAATTTTTTTTTCTCCGATTTCGCTCAAATTTGGCAATAGTAAATCCGGTGTGCAAGAACAACAATCCGGGTCGATTTGGTCCTAGTACCATTTGTCGTTAAACTAGAGGGTGTTGAAGTTGGCGATTTTAGTCATTTTCATGAAAAGGGTGTTTTTTCAAAAACTTATAGCTTACACTAAAGTTTGTAAATTGATAAATCTAAGTTACTGATCCTATTCATTTTGAAGCGTTCTTTTTATAAAAAAATATTTCTTGGTGAAATAAATGTTTTTTCACCAAAATTTTTTACACTTAAAAATACTTTTGAATTTTTTTTAAAAAAAGCCCCCTTAGATTTTTTTTAAAAGTACCTTAAATTAAAGCATAATTTATAAGCTTTAAAATGATGTATGGCTCAAGATGGGATTCGGACGTTAAATAAGAGTTTTTGGCTTTTGAACGCCCGTGGCGGAACAAAATCTTTTTATACTCGAGAGGAAAACATCTAACGTAAAAAGTGTATATAGCAAAAAATGCTTCAAATCGTCCAAGCAATACGTGTGATTTTTTTTGGAATTTTTTGAAAAGCTAAAAAAAAATTTTTTTTCCTTTCAATATTTTTTGCAAAAATTTTTCATAAAAAAAATTTTTCAAAAATTATTCAAAAAAAAAAAAGTTTTAAAAAATTCCAAAAAAATTCACACGTATTTCTTAGACGATTCTAAGCATTTTTTGCTCAGAACACTTTTTACGCAAGATGTTTCCCTCTCGAGTAAAAAAAGATTTTGTTCTGCCACGGGCGTTCAAAAGCCAAAAACTCCCATTTAGCGTCCGAATCCCATCTTGAGTCATACATCATTTCAAAGCTTATAAATTATGCTTTAATTTAAGGTACTTTTAAAAAAAAATCTAAGTGGGCTTTTTTTAAAAAAAATTCAAAAGTATTTTTAAGTGTAAAAAATTTTGGTGAAAAAACATTTTTTTTCACCAAGAAATATTTTTTTATAAAAAGAACACTTCAAAATGAATGGGACTATTAACTTAGATCTATCAATTCACAAACTAAAGTTATAAGCTATAAATTTTTGAAAAAACACCCTTTTCATGAAAATTACTAAAAACGCCAACCTCAACACCCTGTATTTTAACAACAAATGGTACTAGGACCAAATCTTCCCGGATAGTTGTTCTTGCGCACCGGATCTACCATATTGCCAAATTTGAGCGAAATCGGAGAAAATCAAAATTTTTTTTGGTACACTTGGCGTGGAGTTCTTCATACACTAGGGTGGGCCAAAATGTATGGAGGAAATTTTATCGACCTCGGCTACCCCCCTATGTGAAAGTTCATTCAATTCTATGAATATTTGCCCAAGGAACTATACTTCTGCGCTCAACTTTAGTTCGGCGCATTTTTGATCGAAAATTGTACCTTTCATCAATATTTTTTTTTATTTTCATACTAAATTTTAAAAATTTTTATAAAGACAAAAGTAATGTCATTATATGATTTGGTTGGTATTCTGTCAGTAATCAATTAAATTGGGTTCTGTTTACATGAAAAGTTCACTCGATAGTGTGGAATTGACAGCCAAAACATATTATGATATTACTTTTGTCTCTATAGGAGTTTTGAAAATTAAGCATAAAAATAAATATTAAACGCAAGGTGAAATTTTTAATTAACGTAGAGGTATGGTTCCTTGCGCAAATATGGACAAATTTTTGTCTTGCGCATTAATATATATATTTTATATGAATTTGAAATTGGTAACATCCGGTGAAGAAATTAATGCCCTCATCGGCTTTCCTGATGAAATATTTTTTTTATGCAATAAAACAAAACTTAAGGTACATTAAACTAGCGGAGCGAAAATGGCAGAACTGAAAAAAAAAAAAATATGGCAGAATAATAGGCTAATTTTGGGCCCAAACGCCGAATTTTAGGCTCTTCATTTTTAAAAAAAAAAAATAGCTCTGCCAGCTTAAGTGTAAGCCAGCAGAGCTGTTTCGAGAAAACACATACGAGACGTATATTGAACTAAAGTAAGTAGTCAATAATTATAGGCCAATTATAGGCTATTTAAATGCCCCATCGCCAAAAGTAAAAGCTTTTCATTTAAAAAAAAAATGGACCAAATCAATTTTCTTGGAATAAGGAACTTCGAATAACAACAATTCCAGAGAAAAAAAAACAACAACAACAAAAAAACTACTACAACAAAACAAATTTACTACTACCACAACAACAGTAATTTTACATAAAAGTAGGGGTAAGTGGGCGGCCTGGGGCCGCTGCTCAGGATTTAAACCCGTCAGACATCCAACACCGGCTTCGCGGCGGCCTTCGGCCACGGATCAGTCTATAATATATCCAACAAATAGTTTTGCTAGTCAAATTGCGAGCGCAATTTTTAATAAAAATTTTTATTTTTTTTTAAATAATAAGTAGCTACTGCGCTTGCATAAGACTGATCCGCGAAGTCGGTGTTGAATGTCTGACGGGTTTAAATCCTGAGCAGCGGCCGCAGGCCGCCCACTTACCCCTACTTTTATGTAAAATTACTGTTGTTGTAGTAGTAGTAAATTTGTTGTTGTTGTAGTAGTTTTGTTTTTGTTGTTTTTTTCTCTCTGGAATTGTTGTTATTCGAAGTTCCTTATTTCAAGAAAATTGATTTGGTCCATTTGTTTTTAAATGAAAAGCTTTTCTTTTGGCGATGGGGCATTTAAATAGCCTATAACACTAGTTTACAGCCAAAATTCCCAGCGAATGCCGTTACTCATTTTATATGGAAAATGGGCTGCTGATTCCGAAAATCGCATTTTTTTTTTTTATTTCGTGTCGTTTTCGAGATATCGGTCATTTTCGGTTTTTGGACCAAAAAAAAAAGATAGTTCCATTAAAATACAAATATTTCAAGAACCAATGTTTGTATTTAAACAAGTAATATGTCATATTAAAGGTAATTAAATTACCTACAAATGATATCCACATCACTTTTTGGTTGGTTCGTTAGTTTCGGTGAAATAAATTGATTTCTAAAAAAAAAAATTTTTTTTTTCGAAAAAATTAAGAAAAAATCAAATTCAACTTCAAATTTATACAAGAAGACATAACTTTTTTATAATATTTTTTAACTATATGATCCTTACATCTGAGGTGTTTTATGTGTTCAGTAAACTTATGCAGGATACTGCGAGGAATATTTTTGTAGAAAATTTTAACCCTCTAAAACCCTCACATGTGGGTCATTTTGACCCCACATGAAGGTCATTTTGACCTACATGTGGGGGTTTGAGAGGGTTAAAATTGTCTACAAAAATATTCCTCGTTGTATCCTGCATAAGTTTGCTGAAGACTTGATACACCTCAGATGTAAGGATCATATAGTTAAATTCATCGATTTAACACAAGAATGCGTTATTTCTGTTTTTTCATGTACAGTGGATTAAAAAACTTCAAAAATCGATTAAAAAAAAATCTGACGTGCTAGAGAAAAACGGCGAGGCACGGGTATTTCCTTTTAATGCCTTCTTTAAGAATTTTTTGGATTTTCTAATTTCTTTTACAAAAAGTTTCAAATTTTCGAACAGTTTATTACAAAAAAACGGAAAAATAGGGAAAACCGCATTTTGGTAACTTATCAATGAATTGTATACAACTTTTGCATTTTTCCATCGATTTTCTTAAATGATATCTTATTTTCTTCACAAATATATAGACTATGATATAAAAATACAAAATGATTTTTAAAATTTTTTTTTCTTGTAAAAATCTGCAGTTGATTTAGACATTTTTGTAATTTTTTCGGAAAAATATACTCTTTTTTCAGAAATCAATTTATTTCATCGAAACTAACAAACCAGCCAAAAAGTGACGTGAGTATCATTTGTAGGTAATTTAATTACCTTTAATATGACATATTATTTGTTTGAATACAAACATTGGTTCTTGAGATATTTGTATTTAAGTGGAACTATCTTTTTTTTTTGGTCCAAAAACCGAAAATGACCGATATCTCGAAAACGACACGAAATAAAAATGAGTAACGGCATTTGCTGGGAAAAAAAATTTTAATCACTTGTAAACTAGTGTAATTAGCCTATAATTATTGAATACTTCCTTTAGTACAAAATGTTTTTTTTTTCGAAATCGCTCTGCTAGCTTAAGCTTAACCTAGCAGAATCTTTTTTTTTTTTTAAATGGAAAGCTTTTTATTTGGCGATTGGGCATTTAAATAGCCTATAATTAGCCTATAATTATTGACTACTTACTTTAGTGCAATATACGTCCGTATGTGTTTTCTCGAAACAGCTCTGCTGGCTTACACTTAAGCTAGCAGAACTGTTTTTTTTTTTTTTTTTTAAATGAAGAGCATAAAATTCGGCGTTTGGGCATAAAATTAGCCTATAATTCTGCCATATTTTTTTCAGTTCTGCCATTTTCGCTCTGCTAGCTTAATGTACCTCAAAACTTCACTGACAAAACTATCCTGACAAGGATATTTTTAATTAAATATTATTTAATTACATTTTTGACTCAAACTACCCTCATAAATTTGGTGGCAAACGAAAGCAAAAATCATTTAGAAAATGCCGCTGTATGATTGGCACCGTTTATCCTGGCAAGGATATCTGCCAATCAGGACTAAACATTACTGTCTGTGTGTCCAAAGCATTATAACTTGGAAACTGTTCAGCCAATGAAGCTGAAAATTCGGCAGTGAGTGTATTTCAGATACGGGTAGGTTTTTGTGCTGTACCCGAAGGTCACCCGAAGGCTTCACAGTTAAAACGAAGGAAATATATGTACACTAGAGTGAAAACATCTGTAGAGAACTATCAACAAACTTTAATGGGTAGTTTTCTCGGACACCCGAAGATTTCCGAAGGTCACCCAAAGATTTTCGAAGGTCACCCGAAGGCTTCACAGTTAAAACGAAGGAAATATATGTGTACTAGAGTAAAAACCACTATTTCGGACTATCAACAATTTAATGGATAGTTTTTTGGGCAACCCGAAGCTTCCCTTCACAGTTAAAACGAAGGAAATATATGTGTACTAGAGTAAAAACCTCTATGCCGGACTATCAACAAGCTCTAATGGATAGTTTTTTGGGACACCCGAAGATTCCCGAAGGTCTCCTGAAGGCTTCACAGTTAAAACGAAGGATATATATGTCTACTAGAGATAAACCTCTATGGCAGACTATCAACAAGCCTCACTGGATAATTTTCTGGGACACCCGAAGGTTTCACAGTCAAAACGAAGAAAAGCTAGGCATATTAGAGGAAATCATCTATGACCGACTATCAACAAGCCTTAATGAATACTTTTTTGGAATATATATGGGCATATCCGAAAATAATCTCCGCTTATATGACCCAGGTTTTAAGAAAAAATGAAATTCTCAATAGGTGAACAAAAAAAATTTCGACCCAAGAGAGTGTCAGGAGGTCGTTTTTTCTAAAAATTTTAAGAAAATCGAGATTTCCGATAATATACGGGAGAGCATATGTTTCAGAAGTAGTAGATATGGGCTAATCCTCCGTTGCGAACGTTACATTCGTACGCATATTTTTTAATCCTGAAGGCGCTCAGAATGTTAAATTCTTAATTTACCTGCAGTGGTATGTTACCATTTGAGAGTACTTTCAAAAGGCATTTAAAAACATTTCCTGGCTTTTATCGGTTACAATATAATAGTGCATAAAGTGCTGTTCGCACGTTACAAAAAACAGAAGTCGTTGTGGAGATCAATGTACGTTTTCAAAATTTTTTGCGAATTTTCCAGTATAAACAAAAAAAAGCAAAATATTCCAAAGAAAGAAGAAATTTGAGCATATCGAAAATGCTTTTGAGGGAATCAAAGAGTCCTTCGTTCTTACAAAAATTTTATTTTATATATGTACATAGGCTATCGGAAATTGATGCAGCCCCTTTTCAACTAACTTGAACACATTATATTTACTTTATTTATCTCTGGAAAAGGTTGTAAAGAAGTGCAGTGCACACAAAAGTAAGCGAAATGAATTGCAGCGGCTAAACCGTTGTACCAATTTTTAAGAAACGCGGAATAAGGAATGAACCCTTAGAAAGCGTATTAAAATCTCCTAGTGAGTTAAGGGCGATCCCACTTACCTAATGCCAAAATGCGCTGCTAAGGCAACTTTATAATTATACTCTACACCCAGGGTATATTCACTTTGTCCTTCCGTTTGTAACGCTGAGAAGGAGGCGTGGCAGATATAGGAAAGTGTATAAATTCTGGATCAGCGTCACCTCCTGAGTCGATATAGCCATGTCTGTCTGGCTGGCTGTGTGTGGAAATTAATTTTTTGAGAAAACTAAGCAAGATAACTCAATGAAATTTGGTGCACAGCCTTCGTCGTCAAAGGTCACGCCTACCGCCCATACAAAAAATATATTCAAAATGCAACTTTTGGAGTATTTTTCACGATAATGCAACCAAAATACACATAAATACTACGAATTATAAGCGCAAGCTCTGGGCAAAAACTGGGCGAATTCGGACAAGAGGGCGTGGCGCCTCTCATATAAGCAAAACACGGTGCGTCTGAGTGAATTTAAATGAAAATGGCCAGGACCTCAAATTTTCTTGTGAATTTCGATTTCTCATGACCTTGGGATATGTAATCTATGAAAATGAAAATCGAAAAGTTAGCGGTTTTTTTTAACGGCTCAAAATAATTTTTTTTTTATTTTCTACGATTTTCTCAATTTTTTGATTTTCTTTTAATTGATAATTGATAATTGATATATATATATATAATTGTGATATTTACAATCCTTCCTTATTGACATTCATGTACAAACAAATTTCGAAGAATTTGTGGAAACCCTTCCATAAGTTGAAATTACTAATTTTATTAATTGTTTATTAGTTTTCACAGTGCTTCCTTTGCATTCGTTATGTATATTCGTTACGAATCTGGCTTAAGTAATTCTAACTTGACCGAATAATTTAAAAGCTCGCATTAGTGAACTATCCCAGTTTTTTATATTGTTATTTTAAAATGATTAACCCAGATTATAAAACTATTAGTGATCACAATGGAAATCGGATTAAAATATGTTTATTTTGTTACCAAAAGTCCAAAAATTTGTTTAATATTACTAGTTCATTAAAAGAAAAAATAGAAAATCTTGTTAATCTGGATCTAAATGATGATCGTTTACCAACTGTACTGTGCCCGGGGTGTAAAGCTTGTATTTACAAAGGATTAAAAATACGAGAAATACGATTAGATGGTCAAAAATTTGTTTTAAAACAAAGCATTCAAAAATTTCTCTCCACAAGACGTGATTTACGATCTCAAAATGCTGATTCTACGTGTAAATGTCATTTGTGCACTGTAGTGAAAAATAATCATCCTAAAATTTATAATAAAAAACGTAAAAATGAACGATCAAACAAAAACTTAGTCGATGTTTTAAGTGTTGCACTCTTATAAGAAAAGGCATAAAGCATATTTGTAACTCTACAACGTTAGTCGACAATGTAAAAAAAAATTTATTTCAAAGTGATAAACAGAAACAGCATGCTGCAACAAATATAATTAAACAATTTGCTATTCCAGAATGCAATTCTGAGAATTCTCCGCAACTAAACATTGATACGAAAGTTGCACTTTCTCAAAAACGAGGGAAGCCACTTGAACTTATCTTGAAACCCCATAAAAAACAAAAAACGAGTATTATTCCTAGTAGTTCACTTTTAAAAATTCAAAGGAATTATAATTTGAGTTTTAGAGAAATTAATGGAGTGGCAAACGCTATACGCACAGAAACCAAAAATTCTATTAGATTCGAAAAAAATTTTAAATTAAAAATTAATGAAAATTCTCATGTCTTTGATGACATTTTTGAAATTAGTGAGTTTAATTTTGTGAAAGAAAAAAATAATGTCTCAACTGCAATGCCACAAAAAGGTGTTATTTGTAAAAATTTGAGAGGATTAATTGACTTCGTAACTAAAAAGCGTGATATGAACGATGTAAATGTTAAATTTGGTATTGACGGGGGTGGGGGATTTTTAAAGTTTTGCATGTCTCTTCAACTTCCACCATTAACAGAGGAAGAGAGTGTAGAATCCAAAAAAAAAAAATTTACAACAAAAAATTCTCTGAATCTGGAGTAAAAAAACTATTTATAATTTTTGTGGCACCTGATGCACAAGACAATTATACAAATATTTCACTGGTGTGGTCAAAATTAAATATAAATGAAGAACTTAGATTCGGAACATTAGCATCAGATTTAAAGATGGTTATGATTACTTGCGGCTTGCAGACTAATGCCTCTTTGCACCCTTGTCCTTACTGCGACATTTGCAAAAAAGATTTAAAAAGTTGTGGCAGTTCTAGGACTGTAAATGGATGTAAAAGAGATTATGAAAATTGGATAAAATCAGGGTCAGATAAAAAGAAAGTCAAAGATTTCAATAATTGTGTAAATATACCGCTACTGCCAGCATCTGACGAAAAAATTTTGCATTACATAGCACCACCTGAGTTACATGTTTTACTTGGAGCTGTTAATACAGTTTTTGATTATATGTTAAAAGAATATGAAACTATATCTTTAGACTGGACCTTAAAATGTGATATCAAAAGAAAGTGTGCTCACAGAGGTCGCTATTCATTCGTAGGCAATGACTGTAATAAACTTTTAAACAGTATTGGCTTATTAGATTCAGAAAGAAAAAATTTAGGAATCTGCAAATATATTGATTATTTCAAAAAGCTTAAAATAGTTGTGAATGGATGTTTCACACAAAACTTAGATCCTAAATACAAAGATTATATAAAAAATTTGAAAGAATCATACATGGACCTCGGAATACCTATTACACCAAAAATGCACATCATTTTTGAGCATGTTTCAGAATTTTGTGAAATTACCAACCAAGGTAAATATTATTGTTATGCTTTTACTTTCATTGTTATTTATTATTTTAATTTTTTAATTAGGTCTTGGATACTATTCTGAGCAAGCTATGGAAGCAGTGCATTGCGATTTTAAAAAAACCTGGGAGAACTACATGATTTCAAAAGGTCATAAAGAATATTTCGTTAAGTTACTGAGAGCTGTACTTGTTTACAATAGTTTACACTTATAAAATGTAATGGATTATTTATGCATAATAATATATAAAAATAATACTTCGATTATTTGTTTTATATACATACATGTATAATTATATCTATGTATAGTTGTATGTATGTAATAGTATGACATTATTTAAATATGATATTATATTCCAACAATATTAAATCTATATGTATATATGTAGAAGAAACCTTAATGTATATATATATTTCACATGGTATATACATAATGTCAAGATTAATACATATTAATATTAATACACACACGATTTTTTTAATACTGAAATTTTCGCCTTTCATTGATTTTTAAATTTGTGTATTTTCTATAAATATTTATATACAAAAGAAAATTTCTCTGATTAAAAAAATAAGTCTATACTGATAAATAATCATAGCTAACGGAGTTTGGTTTAAATGGATTTATTTTGTTTCACAAAAGATTTTTTGCACAAAAAAAATTTATCTTAAATCAAAAATTTTCGGCAACTGAAAATTTGGATCCTACGCAAAAAAATACATCAAAAAAGTCTCTTTAGATTGAATTCAAGCGGTCTAAAATGTTTGATTATCAATTAAAAGAAATTAAAAAAAATTGAGAAAATCGTAGAAAATAAAAAAATTATTTTGAACCGTTAAAAAAAACCGCTAACTTTTCGATTTTCATTTTCATAGAAAACATATCCCAAGGTCATGAGAAATCGAAATTCACAAGAAAATTTAAGGTCCTGGCCATTTTCATTTAAATTCACTCAGACGCACCGTGAAAAGGTTCAAAACGCTATACTGAAAGCGTTTTTTGAGATAATCGAACAAAATTTTACTCAAATATTAAGAACTATAAATTCAAACTCTGAGAAAAAACTGGGTGATTTGCCGGATTTGCCCATATGTTACGGGGCACCTTTCCAAATATTCTGGAGTAAAATATAAAAAATCGTATGTGGGTCGTAAAGCCAAGTTCAAATGGTCGAATTTCGGCCTCAAGGCCTTGTGGGCGAAATTCGACCATTTCAACTTGACTTTAAGTTTAGTTGTGTTCCATTATCATATTTGTATAGAGATTGGGTTAACACTACGGAACGATGACAATTTATCGTTTTTGTTTGTTTTTTGATTTAAACAAAATCAATTTATTTCTCATCAAAGAATTTGCTTGAATTTTTTCAGAATTTTAGGACCACATAGGCCGTAATGAGCGATTAAGACTTTTTAACCCATTCTGTCGCCACGACCCACACACGATTTTTTAAAATTTTACTCCAGAATATTTGGAAAGGTGGTCAACCAAGATAAAAACTAGTAAGGGTGTTACCTATGGCCTGGCCAAACATTAAATACCAGTTTTTTCACCCTTTTAAGGATGATTTTAGGGGTAGAAACTATCTTAAATCCTTCCAAGGGTATCTTACTATCTCCATACCAAACATCAACTAAATGGGTTCAGCGATTATTGATTTTCCATACAAACCTCCATCCCCTTATTCAGCCCTTTTAAGGATAATTTTAGGGGTAGAAACTATCTTATATCCTTCTTAGAGTCTCTCGCTATCTCCATACAAAATTTCATCCAAGTTGGTTAAGCAGTTTAGGCGTGAAAAGGTTACATACAGACGACAGAGTTACTTTCGAATTTATAATATTAGTATAGATTTAGAATTTACTCATCGTTTATATTCATGAAACTTTTTTATAAGCGGAATCATAGCATTTATTGCGTTTATTTTCATATTTTTTGCAATAAAATTGAAAATTTAATAACTTAATCGTAAATAGTTAAAAAGTCTCTTTCCTCACTTTCATCCAAAATTTAAAATAAGTTTAAAACATCAGAGAAATGAAGCTGAGTTTCAACAAAAAAATCAACAAACTGGAAACTGAAGAGGCGATCGAAAGCATCCCAGAGGAAGACTGGGACAGAACTTTTGAGAATCTTTGGGAGGATTCATTACTCCTTCCAGAACTAACTGCGTTGATTAAAGAAGAAGTGCTCAGCCACCTCATGGCTGAGCGGCAATTTGCGGAAGCAGTGCATATCACTCCAAAGATGCGGAGCTTCTGCAAGCCCTACCGACATGCGATATGGTCGGTAGAGGCCAATTTTTACAGTTAAATTTATAAAAAAATAATTAATAAAAAAAATAAAATATCAAAAATTCTAGTTATTTAAATGGAACATATTATTTTCAGATATTTTACATAGAGCACCAGCATTGTTTTCCTTAGTTTATAATGTCTCCCAAGCATTAAATAGAATATTTTATCTTTAGAAGAGCCGTCTCATCTATATAGCTTTTTATCGTATGACTTACCGTTTCAGAGATATCCTTCAAAAACCAGTATTTTCGAAACCTTAACGGTTTTTGAAGAATGTCTCTTAGACAATGAGTCGCTCCAAAAAAAAAATTAATACGGTGTATATGTAGATACGGTGACCAAAAAAGATTTTTACCTCTAAATGTAACCTCCTTCAAAGTGCAAAAGTATACCTACGTACGAGGACCGCAACGGTACAATTTTCTTCATAAATTTAAAAATTTAAACTTTGTTTAATTCTCGTGAATAAAAACATTTAATTCTTTTACTTGATATTAAAATTTATATGAATCCGCAAGTTGAATTTTACCCAGATATTGTGAAAACGGCTCTTAGTGTTTTTTGGCAATAGAAATTATTTTCAAAATGTCTCCTTGTGACCTCAAATATACTTTGAGCTCGAGGCACCTTGAATGATAATTACATTTTGTTACTAAAATAGTTTTAAGTGTCTTTACTAAAAGCCCGGATTGTGCACACGTAGAGGGTTTTGGAGGTTCAAGCCCCCCCCCAGGAAGATCTTTTTCCCATATATAGGGAGAATTTTGCGCATAGTGCTGCTCGAAGCTGTGTCTACGTTATATTCATAATGGAGAAAATTCTTTCCGTGGAAGCATTTGATCCAGGCAAACACAAGCTAAACTCAACAATTTTTAGAAGTCAAAAAAAAAAAAAAAGGTTATACAGATGATTTCGACATTTCATTTGTTAATTGTCAAAAAACCGTTTATGAAATGATTCTTTCTGCTGCGAAACTATATAATCACAGTTTAAGTTTGCATATTCTCAAAAGGTTTTTAAGCTATTGATAAAAAGATGAAAATATGCAACTTCATATGTGATGAATAAGCTAAACACTTATGGTTTAAATTGATTTTTTATACATATTAATAAATGAACTGTGTAGCGGTTGTATCATTTAACATTCATGCTCCAACACACTTTCTTAAATTATACTCAACAATTCTTAAATAAATCCATCAAATATCCTTTTACATTATTTTTTGAAATGTATAAAAATAAAATTAAATTTTTTCATTCGAATTTAAAATCTGAAAGCGATAACAGTAAAAAATATTTTAAATAAATTTCATATTAAATATAAAAAGAGAATTTAATTTTAACAAACGGAATATCTATTGTTACAACTGTGCAAATACAGGACAAATAGGGGACACAAAATAAAATACAGAACATTTGTATGTCCCGTATTTCTCAAATAAATTCCGGGGACACGTAGCCGAAATACAGAACTGTCCCCGGAAATACAGGACGGTTATTCACCGTATGCATAGAAGATCCAATTATCTGTTGAACGGCTTTTTAATTTTTTTTTTGTACGATTCCTCGTTAAAGAGAATTCGCAATTTAAAAAGTAAGATATTTAAATATGAACTTATACGTAGCATTTACATATAAAACTGTGCACAACTTTTTTTTTACACGAAATTTTTTTTTACATCTTTACATAGGATGTTACAAAATTGTGGAGAAAAATTTTTGTCAAAGTTCGCGTTAGCGAGATATTTGCAAAAAACTGATTTTAGCGACCTTTGAACTTGAATAACTTTTTATGCGCACAGTGGACTTCAATGGACTTTTTTCTCTTTATTCATCATGCTTCACTTGGAATTTTTTCGCAGAAATATTCTAATTTTCCTGGGCTATATAATAATATTTTTTAAATTGAGGGATTAGGTTGAATCGATTCAAAATCAACAAAAGGGCTTGTTTATAGATTTAAGTCATTAGTTTTCACAATGCGCTTTTTGAAACAACATAAGCGTCAAAAAAGTTGACAGAATTAAAAATAAAAAACAAAACTCGTCATAGTTCATTACTGCCAAACTCGATTCGCGCACTTATTGTGGGACCATCAAATTGCTGAAAAACAAATGTTATGATAAGTCTTATTGAAAGTCCTAATGGATTAAAATTTGAAAATATTTACTTTTACTCAAAGTCAACTCATCAACCTAAATATAAGTACTTGGAGCGCTTAATAAAACCTATCGAGAAGATAAAATTGTCGGAAAAAGTCATAATTTTTTGTTGGTGTACTTTTCTATGCTAAGCAGGTTTATGGACACTGTTATGCAATAACGAGTCAACCCTCGAAAAAATTTTTTTCGACTTATGAATACAGTTCGATTCTAAATATGAAGAAGCAGTTTTTTTTTTTTTAAAACCCAACCTAAATATTGTTAGTAAGAGGTTAAAAACAACAAAATTTTTTGGACATTTTCATATCATTTGTTCTACGACATCTACACAAAAACGTAAATATCTCAAAGCTAATTTCGAGTGGGTTGACTCGTTATTGCATAACACTGTCAATATATCAATGGATATATATTATGATATATATCCGATATAAATCAAATGATTTTTTATGATATATATCAGTACAAAATTATTCAAAATATTTTAATAACTCAAAGATGCCTATGACTTTTTCCATTAAAAAATTTCAAATTTTTGCAGAAAACTACATTTGACCTTCAATATATGAACAAGTATTTTGAATGAATCAAAGATGCCTTTGACTTTTTTTTGCATAATTTAAAATTTTACTTTTGTGAGAGTTTGGCGAATTTTATTAGTTTGTTATGTAATTTCATCGCATGCAGTTCAAAAATTGTTTCATCAACTTATATTTTACGATAAAAGTTTAAAATAAAGTAGGTGATATCGATGGGCCAACGCAGTATACGTCGATTAGCTATGTATTGTTACAAAATTTTAACAAAATAGTTTAATTTTTATATTTATTTACATTTTTAAATCATTTTTTTTTTTTAACAAATTATTAAATATACCTTTATCAATTTTGTCTTGATCCTTTTCTTTTCTAAGCATAAATCTCATTGTTGCCTCCTGTTCTTCATTTGGCATTGCTAAGGACACATATTTCCAATAATATTCCTTCATAAATTTTTGTCTTTGCTCATCTGTAAAGAACTTAGTTCTAATTTGATGAATAACTTCTTCCTTTTGTTGTTCGTTCTTTGCTGAAAAATCTTTCAGCGCCTTTTTCTTCACTAATACCTTTGCCTCGATGGCTTTCTTCTTTTCTTCGGTCATTAATTTTTTACCCCTGTCGACTCCTCTCCCACCTGCACGACCACCACGAAAACCTCTATGTGCTTGCTGCACATAACTAGCTGCCTGTAGGAAATCCTGATGAGGAAGAAGGATTCTGTGGACAGTTTTGGAATCAACACAACGAAATCTATTGGAATCGTTTTTTTAAACTTTGGTCATGTAATCAGAACGGACGCTATAGCAGTACTAAGTCGAAAATAGCAAACATGTTGACAGTTTTGCTTCTCACTATATAAGTATATATTTACACAGTGTGTTGAAGTTGGCGTTTTTAGTCATTTTCATGAAAAGGGTGTTTTTTCAAAAATTTTTAGCTTACACCAAAGTTTGTAAATTGATATGCATATGTTATTAACTGGTCCAATTCATTTTTAAGTGTTCTTTTTATAACGCAAAGTAACACTCATAATGGAAGACTATAATATCGAAAAGATTTTTTTGTTTCAGAAATTTCATTGATATATTTTCAGGCATGAAATTGAGATTGAAACCGAAATGTGATATTTTTCTGAATTTCACAAACTTTTTCGAACATGAAATCTGTGCGTTTTGTAACCGATCTCTACAATTCGTTTTCGCAAATTTCTTGATTTTTTCAATTCAGTTAGCTGTTAGAGCGCGAAATGTTGATAAAATACATGAAAGTTGTGAAATAATATACTTTTTGAACAAGTTTATTTTAGGACTCTCGAAAATTTGGAATTTAGAAATATATCGAAATGACGGAAAATGTGTATCGAGGGGTCAGGACAACGAACCATAAGTGTGCTTGCTTCGTTTATTTAACTCCTCGATAAACATTGCTATCGTTTCAATATATTTCCAGTCTCCAAATTTAGAAATCAGATGACGATAAAAACTTAAACGACTAAAAAACTAAATAAAACCGAGAATAGGGAATGGTGGTGATTAATTTCCATTAACGAAAAAGTAACCATTTAAGAATTATTCTAAAAAAACCGCTAAATGTCAGAAAATTCTATTTTGCCGAATATTTCCTAAACGGTTACTTTTTCGTAAATAAAAAAAATTTATTAATTTTTGTTAAAAAAAAATAGAATTTGGCATCGAGATTTCTTTTTGACTATTTATTTCGAAAAAATCTTGTTGTTCTTTTCTTAGGCATTGATTCTGGGAGCATATTTTTGGACCGAAATCACTATATTTTTTTTTAAAAAATTTCATGAGAATTTCTCCAGACAGACAAACATGGCTATATCGACTCAGGAGGTGGCGCTGATCAAGAATATGTACACTTTTCTATACCTGTATAGTAGGCCGGGTCAAATTATTTTGCGGCAAAGAGTATAGCAACAAAACAATCTACGAAAAATTCCAAGAAACTTTGCCCAAGAAACCATGGGTCTAAAATCAATATCGAGCCGCCGTAAATTGCGTTGAAGTTTTGTATGTAGTACTTTAAAATTCAATAAAAAAAAAACAAAAAATTCAAATACTTTGAATAATTTTATGTGAAACAAGTAAAAAAAAATTTGAATTTTTTATTTTTCTTATTGTATTTTAAAGTACTACATACAAAACTTCAACGCAATTTACGGCGGCTCGATATTGATTTTAGACCCATGGTTTTTTGGGCAAAGTTTTATAGAATTTTCCATAGATTTTTTTGTTGCTATACTCTTTTCCAATTTTTTGCCTCCCGAACAAATTGGTCCGGCCTACTGTATAGGGTATAAAAATGATACACTATAAGGCATATCAAATGAAAGGAAATAGACAAGGCTTTCATTTTTGTTGCAAATAGTCTATTGATTAGGTAATTTTAAAAGGAAGTAAGACACATTCCATTCATGGGTTTTTATTACGAAAATTGGTCAGAAAAGATAAAAAAAACCAATAATATTGCAAACTAAGCAAAATTTCTATATTTTTTTTAGAAATTTTTTTGTAGAGAATTAATTCTACCATCAAAATGGTTTATTCAAATAGCATAAAAAATATCTTACATCAAAAATTTTAAAACAAAAAAAAGAAAAATATCCGAATTCATGTGTTTTTTACTCTTTCGCCTATAACTTTATTTGGGTTAGAGATAATAAATATATAAAAAAACGTAAACTACTATGCGCATAGTACAATGTTCAATTTTATTTATTTATTTATTTATTTATTTATTCGGTCTATGAAATATTATTTCTTACAGACTATATTAAAAATAAAAATTAAAAAAATACAGAAATTACAGAATATTATTTAGCAGTAACTTTAATACATTTTTCGAATTAGAGAAATCAATACTATAATTAAGATTTAGTTCATTAAACATTTTTAAAACTCTAGATAAAGGAGCATTAGAAGCATAATTTGTTCGAGCAAAATCAAGTCGAAATATATCATGATTTCTTAAAGTTCTTGATGGGACATTGAAATGGATCATAGCCAGTAACATTGGACAATCAACAGAACCAGTGACAATATCATGGACCATTATTAATGACAAGATATTTCTTCTAGCTTCCAATGTTTTTAAGCCAATCAAAAGGCAACGGGAATTGTACGGGGGCAAACCTAAGTCAAAATTAAGGGAACGCAGAGCAAATTTCGTGAAAGATCTTTGCACCCTTTCAATCCTGATCTTATGCAAGTCATAGTACGGATTCCAAATGATTGCAGCATACTCCAACTTCGACCTAACAAGACTACCATATAAGACCTTTAGGGTATAGGGATCCTTAAATGAACAACTATTTCGCCTTAAAAAGGCCAGCATAGAGTAGGCTTTAGGAATAATATAATCATAATGTGCACGAAATGAAAACTTTGAATCAAACATAACTCCAAGATCTTTAATTTGACAAAGATTTAGAAGTGAAGTATTAGATAAAACATACTTCGAGGGAATTAGACTATTAGCTTTTGAAAAAGACACATTTACTCAAATTTAACATGAGCAAATTATTAATGCACCACATGTGAAGTTTAGACAATTCAGTCTGAAGAATTTCAGTATCAGCAACATTTTTTATTTTCATAAAAATTTTTAGGTCATCGGCAAAAAGCAAACAATTACAATACTGAAAAATGGACGCAATATCATTGATAAAAATTATAAACAATAGCGGGCCAAGTACACTTCCTTGAGGAACACCAGAAGTTGCACTGAAAATGTAGGACTTCACACTATCAAAGGCTACAATACACTTTCGATTATTTAAATAAGATTCAAGCCACTTCAAAAACTTAGAATGAAAACCCATTAATTTACATTTTTTTATAAGGAGAGCATGAGACACCTTATCAAATGCTTTCGCAAAGTCAGTATATATTACATCTACTTGACAGCCTTCAAGAAAAGCGGAAATACAAAATTCACTAAATAATAGTAAATTTGTAGTAGTCGATCTGCCAGGGACAAAACCATGCTGAAAAGGCGAAATGAGATTTTTAACCGCAAAAAACATCTTGTCTTTTACTAAAGACTCAAAAAGTTTTGAAATAGCTGTCAGCTTAGAAATAGGTCTGTAGTTAGCAATATTGCTTTTACAACCTGACTTGAAAATAGGAGTAATAAAAGCCAACTTCCAGCAATCAAGAAATTTACCTGATTGTAAAGACTTATTAAAAACTAACATCAATGGGAGCGATAAAGATAACGCACAATTTTTTAAGAAAAATGCACAAATACCATCTGCATCAACACTAGTCGAATTTTTAAGGTTATTTATACCGCTTAAAACATCAGTCTGTGTTAAAATGAGAGATCCAAAATCTAATGAAGGTACAATTAAATTTGAAACATCAGGGCAAACTGTACTAGGGGCATCATAATTTGACTTAAAAAAGTCAGCAAAAAGGTTAGCAGTACTAAGTGCATCATTTGAGGTGATTTCATTTAAAAACATATTAGCAGGGATGGCAGAGCAACCTTTTTTCGAATTCACAAATCGCCAAAAAATTTTAGGATTTGACTTAATACTAGATTCAAATTTCAGAATATACTGCTTATAAAGATATTTATCTAAAAAGTTAAATTCCCTCAAATAATGCCGATATTTAAGAAAAAATAAATTATTTCGAGAAACCAAAAATTTTTTATAAAATTTGGAACGAAGATTTTTTAATTTCCTTAGTCCTCTAGTATGCCATGGCACCCTATAGGCACGACCCTTAGATTTAGGAATGTAATCATTACAAACACTTTCAATAATATTTTTCAAAATTAGAAAACACCCATCCAAATTCAATGTCCCAGTCAACATTACTTAAGGCATTATTAACAGTAGCAAAATTACAAAGTTTAAAATTAAAGTGAACATTAGTATCAGTGGAAATAGAAAGATATTTATAAAATGATATCTCAACTTCTAGGGGAACATGGTGCAAATTTATATCTGACATTTGATAAGGAGAAACCCGAATATTATAATTTATATTATTTGTTATAAAAATAAGATCAAGTAATCTATTAAGCGTATTAAAACAGTTATTAATTTGCCCAAGCCCCAGATTTAAAAAATTACACAGGCCGACAAAAATTATACCCAGAAACCAGATTATATATTTCCGTAGGTTTTCGATGCGCTGATTCCGAATCTGGTCGCAGAATTGCTCCATCACGTCAGGTTTTTGAGATATCCTAACCTAAAAGTGCCAAAAATGACGATTTTTCTCAATTTTGAGGTTAAATAGATCTAAGGATTTGATTTTTGTAGGAAAACTATGAACGGCATCTTAAAATACTTGTCTTCCTCTTTCAAATGCCGTTGAGTTTGTTTGAATATCTTTTTTTTTCTCTGAGATATGGCATTTTGAAGAATGCATGTAAGAGGATTTCCCTATATCTAAAAGTCCGTAGAGGAAACTTTAGCTTGATGCAGTCGATTTGTTTTGCATTAGGAAATACATAATTTCTTTTAAGGTCTATAAAATTAAGAATTTCTTGTAAAAAAAACTTCCTCTTTCAAAATATGAGGCAGGATTTTGTAATTAAAAATAAAAAAAATTATGTATCCCCTAATGCAAAACAAATCGACTGCATCAAGCTAAGGTTTCCTCTACGGACTTTTAGATATAGGGAAATCCTCTTATATGCATTCTTCAAAATGCCATATCTGAGAGAAAAAAAAAGATATTCAAACAAACTCAACGGCATTTGAAAGAGGAAGACTAGTACTTTAAAATATCGTTCATAGTTTTCCAAGAAAAATAAAATCCTTAGAGCTATTTAACCTCAAAATTGAGAAAAATCGTCATTTTTGGCACTTTTAGGTTAGGATATCTCAAAAACCTGACGTGATGGAGCAATTCTGCGACCAGATTCGGAATCAGCGCATCGAAAACCTACGGAAATATATAGTCCGGTTTCTGGGTATGTACTTTGATCAAATTTTGTCGGCCTGTGTTATCAATAACATATAATTCATATACGCTGGATACATTAGATGGAGAGAGATATTGATTATCTCCATGCCGCTCAGACCAGGAAACACGACATAAGTTAAAATCGCCTGTTACCAACAACTGATTTGAGTCATCTGAGAAATCTGCAGCAACAGATACAATGTTATCAACATGCATTTTATAAAGACTCAGCGAACTATTAGGTGGCACGTAAGATACAAAAACATAGAGATTTGATGATAAACCTTTAATCATTACACATAATTGATCTATGAGAGGATCATTATTTGCTAGGAAAGTAATCGACGAATGAAATGAACGATTAACGGCGATCAACACACCACCTCCACGACTGCAACCAGTTGAAAGAGAATCACGATCCTTACGAGAAGTGTTGTAAATATTTGGGTCAAAATATTCTTCATTATGAAAATTTTTATTCAGCCAAGTCTCGGTGAGAATAATTACATCATAGTCAGACCGCGATGTTGCAGAGAAAAAAGCATGAGATTTCGTTCTTAAGCCCGAAACATTATGATAGTATATTTTAAGAGCAGGTATTTGTAGACCAATTGTTTCTGGTAGGGCTTGCGGTGCGAGCTCCGGTACCAGAACAGATTGCTTACATGTAATCAAAGAGCTGTTTGATTTGCATTCTCCTTTGATAAAAAATCACGAACTTTAACTTCCTTTGGCCACAACGTTGGATTAAAAACCTTGGTGTAGTCACATTCATCAATAACTAACTTGAAGTTTACGCTCCTTAGTGTTGATAAATTTGTGCCTCTCTTAACAAGTATGAAGCAGCTTAGCGAATCTCTTTTAATATTGGCACGGGTTGCTACGTAATCAATAATATTGTCAGCAGTAACAGATGACTTGAAAGAAGAGAGATGTAATGCTATCTGTGACGTAGCAACATCAAGATCTTTGTTATTGTTATTGCCAACAACAATGTTTACATTGCTGTTTGCATGATTTTTATTTCGCATCATGTTAGGCACATCAAAAGAAAACACCGGCGCTGCAGCAGAAGAAAGAATATCATGTGAGAATGACGGATTTGCATGTGCACGCGAAGACGATAACCTTTTTGTGACGACATCAACAGCAGTATGGGCATCTTTATTTCTATGCGCAAATTTCCATGCATTACTTGAGACAACAGGCAATGGAGAAGACAAAAGGTTATCAATGTCATTCACTACGTCATCAATAGCACCAGCAGCAGCAGCAACAGAAACAAAAGGAGATGACGGAATCGTAATTGAAAGCGTAGGTGGAGCAGATGATCGATTGATGACGTCATTATCAACAGCAGTAGCAGCAGCATGGGAGTCCATGCGAAAATCAAAAGCAGTAGCATTATTTGACGAACGATTTTCGTCAAGCATTGGAGATGACTCATCAGTTGGTTTTGCAGCACGATCACTGTTGTTTTCATTTTCTTTTGAAGATTGATTCGATGACTCATCATTCGACTCATTTACATCGCATACGGCATCCCCAACACCAAAACCTTCAGCAGCAAGCAAAGAATTTTCGGCTTCGTTAGAAATAACAATATTATCCGGAGTGCGAGTACGCGAACGAAGAGAATAGTCTGACGCGTTTTTTACAACAATGTTTTCAGTGACTAATTTTGAAACTGTTGGCAAAGTTTTTATACCCTACACCCAGGGTATATTCACTTTGTCCTTCCGTTTGTAACGCAGAGAAGGAGGCGTGGCAGGTATAGAAAAGTATATATATTATTGATCAGCGTCACCTCCTGAGTCGATATAGCCATGTCCGTCTGTCTGGCTGGCTGGCTGGGTGGCTGGCTGGCTGGCTGGGTGGCTGGCTGGCTGTGTGTTGAAATACACTTTTTGGGAAAACTGAGCAAGAGAATTCAATGAAATTTGGTACACTGCCTCCGTCGTCAAAGTTAGCTCGGGGGATTGAAAATGAGCAAAATCGGTCAACGGACACGCCTACCGCCCATACAAAAATTATATTCAAAATGCAATTTTAGGAGTATTTTTCACGACAATGCAACCACAATACATATAAGTACTACGAATTGTAAGCGCAAGCTCTGATAAAAATTTGAGCGAATTCGGACAAGAGGGCGTGGCACCTCCCATATAAGCAAAAGCTTCAAAACGCTATACTGAAAACGTTTTTCGAGATATTCGAACCAAATTTGACTCAGACACTAAGAATTATAAATGAAAGCTCTCAGCAAAAATTGGGTGAAATCCGACAAGGGGGCGTGGCACCTCCCATATAAGCAAAAGATTCAAAATGCTATACTGAAAGAGTTTTTTGAGATAATCCAACTAAATTTCACTCTGACACTAAAAACTATAAATGCAAGCTCTGAACAAAAACTGGGTGTACTCGGACAAGAGGGCGTGGCACCTCCCATATAAGCAAACTTTTCAAAATACTGCAGTGTAGGGTATTTATTTTTTGGCCAGGCCAAAATTTACACCCTTACTAGTTTTCTTTTGTTTCTTTTTAGCACTTTTAACAAGATCAAGGTTCAAGTTTCCTTTTTATACCCTCTTGATCAGCGTCACCTCCTGAGTCGATATAGCCATGTCCGTCTGTCTGGCTGGCTGGCTGGGTGGCTGGCTGGCTGGCTGGCTGGCTGGCTGGCTGGGTGGCTGGCTGTGTGTTGAAATACACTTTTTGGGAAAACTGAGCAAGATAATTCAATGAAATTTGGTACACTGCCTCCGTCGTCAAAGTTAGCTCGGGGGATTGAAAATGAGCAAAATCGGTCAACAGACACGCCTACCGCCCATACAAAAATTATATTCAAAATGCAATTTTAGGAGTATTTTTTACGACAATGCAGCCACAATACACATAAGTACTACAAATTGTAAGCGCAAGCTCTGATAAAAAACTGAGCGAATTCGGACAAAAGGGCGTGGCACCTCCCATACAAGCAAAAGCTTCAAAACGCTATACTGAAAGCGTTTTTTGAGATATTCGAACCAACTTCGACTCAGACACTAAAAATTATAAATGAAAGCTCTCAGCAAAAATTGGTTGAAATCGTACAAGGGGGCGTGGCACCTCCCATATAAGCAAAAGTTTCAAAATGCTATACTGAAAAAGTTTTTTGAGATAATCCAACTAAATTTCACTCTGACACTAAAAACTATAAATGCAAGCTCTGAACAAAAACTGGGTGTACTCGGACAAGAGGGCGTGGCACCTCTCATATAAGCAAAATTTTCAAAATACTGCAGGGTAGGGTATTTATTTTTTGGCCAGGCCAAAATTTACACCCTTACTAGTTTATCTTCTTTCACTAAGGTTAGAGAAGATAATTTAGTTTTCACTTCATTAAGTTCATCGGATAGTTTCGAAATTAAATCAATAATATTTTCGCCCACACAATTTAGGCATTTATTTTTACAATTTTCGCACAATAACTCAGGCATATTCAAATCACGACGTCCGCTTGCAACGAAGAACTAAATATATTTTGAATAATTTTCAAGTCGCAATATCTCATGAAGGGTAAGTCTGACGATAAAACAGTTCGGGGAGACCCTTAAGGGAATTGAGCGTTCTACGAAATACATTTTTTTTCTAGGACGAACCGTTTTGGAGCTATTTTGAAAAAACGGTTTTTAGGTTTGTTGAAAAAATATCTCCTAAACTATAGGTCATCTGAAAAAAAATTCATAAGTAGATTGTAGTGCAGGTAATTCCCTATAAACAGATATTTTTGCTTTTACTAATTTTTTTCAAATTTTGAATTAGGAAATCTCCTGAGTTATAAGTCGTACGAAAACAATTTAATGGTCAATTTTGTAAGCTAAAATATTGCACCACAATATTTTTCTCTAAATGTAACCGTTAAAGAGATAGTACCTGGAGACCGATCCCTGCTCGGTCAACAATCTGATTTTATTATTTTAGTCGATGTTTTTATTCATAGCTATTTTTTGTTATGAAACTTGTACCTTTTCACTTCTAATAGTCATGTTTTCAAAATGATAAATAAACCGATGAGAATAATAATAAGAAAAAACTCGGAAAATATCGAATGGTACAGAAAAATTTCAAAAACTCAAATTTTTTTTGGTGAAATAGAATGCCCTAAAATAAATAAATGGGATATGCCACAAACCCAAAATATTTGGATATTTGTATGGGGGCTGAAATATCTTATCTTCAAAGGATCATAACTCGGAAAATAAGAGTCCTATTGTAAAAATCCAAAACGATATTTTGATAAGGAAGATTAAGGCTATTAATAAAAAAGAATTTTACCTTTTCTTGTAGCTATGCTTGCTGTACAGCTTTTTCTTCAAATTTAAGCAAGGATATTTCAAAATCCTGCAGGTATAATGATAGTTCTGCTGATGAAGACGGATTCAGCGTCAAAAAGTGCATAAGACTGCATATAAGAATAAAAAGTTCATTCCATTTTTTTTTGTGCCTGAGTTATTAACCAAAATTTTTATTTTGATAAAAAAAGTGGGCGTGGCAATTATTGAAAAAAGCCTAATTTTCGCTATGCTTTAGATGCTCATGATAAAGATCCGCATACCAAATTTCGTCAAAATATGTTGTATCATTTGCGAGAAATAGCATTTAATGTATGTTTACTTGTATGAGAGGTTCGTAAAAAACTGATTTTGGGCGCCATTTTTCCAATATGGCGACGAGAGCGAACACGATTCGAGGTAGCAAAGTTAAAACTCTGAAAGAGCACATCCAACATCCTATTAACGCCTCTTGTTGCTCTTTTGACATCGGTAAAAAAAGATGATTCCAATAATATAGCATTCCCAAATGATTGTACTATTATTTATTTTATTTATTTACTATATTTTATTTAGTTATTTTATTTATTTATTTTTAATCTTTATTTAATTTTTCTTGCTCTTTTTCTTTTGCAAGCATTATTCCTATTAATACCTCCTGTTGCTCTTTTGACATCGGTAAAAAAGAATGATTCCAATAATATTCCTTAAAAAATTTTTCTCTTTGCTCATCTGTAAAGAATTCAGTTCTAATTTGATGAATAATAACTTCTTCCTTTTGCTGTTTGTTCTTTGCTGAAAAATCTTTCAGTGCTTTTTTCGTCACTAATAATTTTCGTCGATGGCTTTCTTCTTCTCTTCGGTCATTAATGTTTTACTCCTGCCGACTCCTCTCCAGCCTGCACAACCACCACGAAAAACTCCATGTGCTTGCTGCACATAACTAGCTGCCTGCAGGAATTGTGTCTGCACTTAAATAGCTGGCTGCAGGATCTGTGGCTGCGCTGGATGCACATATGGTAGAAATTTTAGCTGCTCTTTATACATTTTCTTTTAGTTTTCAAATATTTAAACAATTTCTGTGTGAGAATTGAATTTTTTAAATAATGAAAAAATAAATTATTCTTGATTTTATAAAAAGAAGTTCCTAGAATAAAAATTTCGTATTGTCGACAAGTACTTTGCTAACAGGTGAAGTCGTTCGAACTTTCGCGACACACAACGAATGCTCAACTGAGCTCAACTCAGTTCATTAGTTCGTGATTTTTGAGCTGATCGTTTGTTATTACGCCTTTTCATTAAACATACATACGTACCATACCAACTCAAAACCATTAAATTCTTTTAAAATAGGCCATATATTGAAGATGTCTTTAATATTAGCATATTTTTTTAACGTCACTCTGATAGCGTGTAAGTTATGTCCCAATGGTGTCGAACTTCATTTATTTCTCTATTGTGCATTAACCATAATTTATTGCTCTCCGCTAGTGCATGTTCTTTAAAATTTATTAAAATACTAGCGGTTCTATGATGGATGCAATATACTCTTGCTCAATCAAGTTTTATAACAAAAACTGCAATACCTTCAGAGATATAATAGCATTTTAAATTTTTTTTTTTTTTTTGTATGGGGCTACATTTCATTAGACTCCTAACTTAAAAGTGCAAAAAGCATAACTTTTTGTTATTTAACATCACAAGATAATTTTTAGCCATAAAACTTGAAATGATAGTTGAAAGTACGAGAGTTACCCCACAAATTTCGAAAATATAGTACCCCTAGTTTTGGTCGATGCAAATTTTTTCGACAGTTGGAGACATTTTTTAGAGTAAGCTTGTTCAGACGTAATTTTTCATTTGTGTTTTATAAACTTGAGACCGAAGCCTAGACCATTGTAGATATCGAAAAATGAACTTCGGATTAAGTTTTCTAGTGTTTAAAGTAAGAAAAAAAAGTAGGTCTGGAAAAGCCCCTTATAGCTACGGTGACCATTTATTTTAAATTGAAATACAGAACACAAAAAAAAAAAACAAGGAATACATTTTAACTAAGTACATACATACATACATTCTTGAAAACAGTTTGTATAAACATATTTATTTTTTATCGTATTTCTATGTAAATGTACATTTGTGGGCCAAATTTTCCACAACTAACCCGGAAACGTAATCTACGGAAAGTTCTTAGAAAATTTATCAAATAAACCATGGGTCTAAGATTAATATCGAGCTCCGGATTTTTAAAGAGAATATTTTTCTACGAAAGATGACAAAACCAATGATATTTATTTTTTTTAAGATGATACAATAGTGTTTTCTAAAGAAGTTATTATTTTAATATAAATATGTCGAAGAAAATTCTTCACGTTAAAAATCGGAGGCTAGATATTGATTTAAGAGGCAATATAACAAAACATGGTAACTTTCAGCTGTAAAATATAATAGACGGCTTAAAGATAAGACATTTCTCTTCAAAACTCAAGATGAGTAAGTAAGTAAGTAAATTTATTGAGTCTTTAAATCAATAACAATAGTACATAATAAAAATAGTAACGGTGGTAGGATACATAGAATTGATATAGTATATTCTATTACAGTGGAGTCTTGCGAAATGTTAACAGCAGTATTATTACTGATGGAAAAATCAAAAGCTTGCTCATGGCTTTTTGCAGTATCTTTGATGTTTTATCAAATAACCTTAAATCTAAATAACAACAAACGACAAATTAAACTATCAATACTATTTACATATATCGCCGGTGCTTACGAAGGCTATCTTTTCTTTAAATGCGGACAAGAAAATCCTTTTTTTTAAACTGCGGCGAAAAAGATCTTTTTTGTGCGAATGCGGACAAGAAAATCATTTTTTACAAAATGCGGAGAAGAAAATAGCTTATTACAAAATGCGGCGAAGAAAATCTCTTTTTTAGTAATGCAAATTTTTTCGAAAAAAGGAATAGGAAAAATTTCTCTGAAAAAATAATTTTTTCAAAATAATTTGTAAAAAGTGAGTTTCTTGTCCGCATATTACAAAAAAAATTTTTTCGCCGCAATTTCAAAAACAATATTTTCTTCGCCTCAACTTTCGGTTGGAAGATTTTTTTCGTAAGCACCGGCGATATACACTTAAAAATGACGTTACATAAAGTTTATATTAGCCTCTGTGGATTGATACCAGATTCTAAATCAAGACTTTCGTTTATAATGCCTGTAGACTTTTCCAGGACCTTTTTTAAATTCCACCGCCGGACACTGACACTTGGTTATAGAAACCCTCCACCGCTGAATCACTTGTTGCAAAAAAAGTTGTTCTATGCTGCAATTATCGTGCAGCAAAAATCGCCCAAAGTTTTTATTAAAAAACGAACCGATTTAAAAATTGTTATAAACTTTTATTTATAAAAATACGCTTGAAGTTCGCGTTACGACTTTTTACAGAAAATTGAGCCCCGTTTTTCTCACTTTCAGTCTTTTATACATGTCATTTCTACAACAACAAAATAGATTTCGGCACTGCCAACATCCAGACACGAAACCAGTATTTTTTCGATATTCCATCCATCAAAAGCCCATAAACTTGTCAACGTCCCCATTCAGAGTGACAAGCATGTAGGTAGCGGTTAGGTAGTTAATAGCGCTTAAGCAGGGATCATCGATAGCACATATACGTGAACATTACCGCCCGCCTTGCACGACTACGCTGCAACAGTGGGTCCGATGAAATCATGAAAGGAGAAAAAACAAGAATTAGTTTTGTACATATTAAGTTGTAGTGCCATAATAAACAAAAATTCTTTAGAATTTGGGTTATTTATTGCATAAGTTCAGCAAAAGATACATTTCAAGTGTGCAGTTATAAAGTAATTAAATGACATGCGTATGAATGGATATATGGTTAAATGACGTGTATGATCAAGTATTTGAAAATTCAAGTAAACTTATCATATAATAAATTCAAAAATACGAACAATGAAAAAATAAAAAAAATAAAAAAATGAAATTGGAAATTAAGACTAAGTGTGATAGAGAGCTTGAGCTACGGTGACTCGTGTTGGATAGTTGGTGAGTTTGTTGATACAGATTACCTAAGGGGTAAACATATATGGAGGTTGTGAATTTCAATCAGTAACGGAAAAAGTGAAACTGTTACCTTATACGGCAAGGTCCAGAAAGGACGTACCCAAAAACAGAACTTTGAGCCAGTGGTTGTCCTGGCAACTGAACGAAGCGGTGGTGAGTTAACCAAGTATGGAACTCAGCTCCTAGTACAAAGCCCACCGGGGCACTTTGATAGAAACGAGGATCAGCTAGTAGCATGTGTTCGAATGGAGTTCGGCTACTTTCGTTCACGTTAACGATTGGAGAGTTCTGAAGCTCCTCGTAACTTATTTTTGCGCTCACGTAAATGTTGATTGTACTGTCCGCTTCTGAAAGTATGTCGAAGATGGCAACGTGGTTTCCGTTAATAATCGACTGCTTCAGTCTATATCGTCTCACAAGGCTTATGTGTATCCAGGTGTCTTCTGAGGGACTTAGCATTGCCCTGACGAGTGCAACAACACCTGCCGACTTTACGACCACCATCGCCGTAGGTTTCAGGATAACCTCTGTTGGATTCAGAGGAAGTGGAGCGTTTCGTCGTAGATTTTCTTCTCGCGACGGGAAAGAAAGTAGCCTACTTGTGTGGAGAAGAGTATGATGGTCCTGGCCACAGTATCTGCAAAGTGCACCGCTTCGGCAATTCCGAATTCGATGCGACAGGGCTAAGCAATTTGAGCAAACGCCAGTTCTGTTGACCAACTCCCATCGCTTCTCTACATTCATATCAAGAAAGCGTCTGCAACTCCTGAGACCATGCCAGTGGTGACACAAGAAGCAAATGTACAGATGCTCAGAACGTCTGATCGATATCATGTTAGCTAATTGGTTTAATATTAGGGTTAGATAGAAAATGAAGGTGAATTTAAATCGATTATTTGAGCCTAATGGACAGCACGAACATACAACGACTTGCTAAGAACAAATTTTTGGATTATAAGCGAGTTAAAAGCCATTGGCTTTGCACGTTCCAGCAGGCCACTGAGAACTTTTTACCTACCAGCCCGGCTGGTGAGGCTCGGATGGGTACCTTTTAAGGCACAACCGCTTGTGTAGAGGAGTTTCCCATTTTTTCAGATTTGTGGATAGACCACATTTCGCACGTTCTAAATTGTATCAGAACTTTTTACCCACCACGTTGGTTGGGCTCTGATGAAGGTATGGGAACTTTGCTCAATTACACAATATAGGCGGTACGAAGAAAAATACGCGGAGCTCCGGGCTAGCTCATAACGAGAAAAGATTTTTCAGCAGACAACTCGTGCACACTGAAAATATCGGGAAAAATATACACTTAGAGAAAAAAAATGAGCCTAATGTATGTAAATTTTTTTTTTTCGTTAGCAAGACAAAACACGGTGAAGGAGATTGATAACCACGAGGCTGTCAATAGGTGAGCCTGAAACTAAACACGAATTGATACTAATTTTTTTTTTTTTTATGTTATCGAGATTTATGAAACTAAAAACGCGCCTACTGTGCATTGGGAAGCACAACGAGTTTAGTAATGGGTCGAGTGATGATACCTTTTTGGGTTTTTAAATCCGCAACGCGAACGCGACCATCAGAACCTTCATATACTTTTACAACGCGACCTAAACGCCATTCATTTGGGCAAAGATTCTCACGTCTAACTACGACTATATCATTTTCTTTCACATTTTCTTGAGGATGCTTCCACTTGTATCGTTTGTGAAGCTCTTGAAGATATTCATCCTTCCATCTACAACAAAAAATCTGATAGAGACTTTTTAGTTTTTTCCAACGATTCAAATATGATATTTTGAGTTCAGGTAGTTCAGGTTCTGGTGGAGAAAGTAGTGCACCACCAATCAGAAAATGTCCCGGGGTAAGAGGCGCTAAATCTGATGAATTTTCCGATGGGACAGTCAAAGGTCTAGAATTTAAGCAGGCCTCAATGCGGGATAAAAGAGTCGCAAACTCTTCAAATGTGAATTTTATGTCTCCTGCTACTTTTTTGAGGTGAGATTTGAAACTTTTTACGGCTGCCTCCCATAGACCGCCCATATGAGGGGCACCTGGAGGCATGAAATGCCAAGCTAATTGCTGAAAACCATATTTATTTATGATATCATCATGGGATTGATTAAGAAATTCTTTGAAATCCTTCTGAAGGGTTTTCTCAGCACCTACAAAATTCGTCCCGTTGTCGGAATAAATTTTTGATGGGCATCCTCGCCTGGAGACGAAACGATCGAAAGCTGCCAAAAAGGCAGAGCTAGAGAGATCACTTGTGGGTTCCAAATGTATGGCCTTGGTAGCAAAACATACGAAAACACAAACGTACCCTTTGGTGATGAGGCAAGCGCGGCCAGTATAATTTTTAATATCATAAGGGCCAGCGAAATCTATCCCTGTGTTTACAAAAGGTCGAGATAAGGCAGTTCTTTCAGGGGGTAAAACACCCATTATTTGGGACTGTTGTTTTTTACGAGAAACTACGCAAGGTTTGCAATTGAAAATTATGGTTTTTATGAGAACCTTAAGTTTTAGGATCCAAAATTCCTGTCTGATGTAGCGCAAAACTAATTGTGTTCCCCCATGTAAGGTTATTTTATGGGCAGAATCGACTAATAATCTTGATAACCTACAGTGATATGGCAATATTATGGGGTGGCGTTCATTATAAGTCAGAGCCGCAGATGCCGCTAAGCGACCATTTATTCTCATAATTCCGTCCTTATCTAAAAATGGGCTAAGTGTCAGAATTTGACTTTTTGCATCTATCAGTTTCTTTAAACTAAGGTTGTGGTATTCTTTCTGGAAATAATTCATCTGAGCCAATGTTATTAAACGATTTTTTACAAATTGAATTTCGTCAGATGAAACTGCAGAGGATCCCATGGGTATGTTAGAATTAAAGTTTTTTCGAGTGCGATTGAAAAACCTAAACATATATGAAATCACCCTATAAGCCCTAGATAACGTTGAAAAACGATCAAGAACATCTTCTTTTTCAACCGAGCTAGCAAAATTGGACTTGATTGGTTTCATTTCCATTGATGTTTCTAAATCTTTATTTATTGACGATGAAGGCCAGTTTTCCTGCTCTAATAAAAGCCAAGATGGCCCATTCCACCATAAACTGTTTGAAATGAGTTCCCCTGGGGATAGCCCCCGGGTTGCTAGATCGGCAGGATTTTCATGAGTGTCTATATGTGCCCAGTTTTCGACACCAACCTTGGATTTAATCTTTGACACCCTGTTGGCTACAAAAGTAGTCCAAGTACATGGATCTTTATTCAACCACGCTAAAACTATGGTGGAATCAGTCCAAAAATAGATTTTCTCAGACTTTACATTAAACTGTGGGACCAAAGAGGTAACTAAATTTGCCATAAGCTCGGCGCCACACAATTCTAGTCGAGGTAAAGAGATGGTTTTCACAGGGGACACTTTAGATTTTGCTGCTAACAGGTGAGACGAAATTGAACCACTATTTAGAACACGAATGTAAATTGTAGCCGCGTAAGCCTTTTCTGACGCGTCACAAAATGCGTGAAATTCTACATAGGACCCTTCAGTATAATTAACCCATCTAGGAATTTGAAGTTGATCAATTGCATGATAACTAGAGACAAAATTTTGCCAATGACGCAAAGTTAAGGGTTTTAGAGATTCATCCCAATCAACTTTGTCTAACCAGATTTGTTGCATAATGATTTTTGCTACAATTACAATAGGTGCAAGCCATCCTGCTGGATCAAAAAGCTTTGCTATTATAGATAATACTTCTCTTTTTGCATATGAATTTTTTAAATCCATCGGATGGGCTTGGAAATAAAAGCAATCACTTTTGGCATTCCAAGAAACCCCAAGCGTTTTTGTGGAACTTTTCTCGTCAAGCTCCAAAAAATCAACATCAAGAAGATGATCTGATGGAAAATCCTTCAAAATTTCTTTAAAATTTGAGGTCCATTTTCTTAATGAAAAACCTGCAGATTCCAAAGACTCAATAAGTTGATTTTTGGCCAATTGAGCTGTAGCCAGATTGTGAGCTCCTGCTAAAACGTCATCTACATACATAAAATCATGTAGTATAGACGCAGCATGGGGGTGAGTTTCCTTAACATCATTGCCTAACTGATGAAGGGTTCGAATAGCTAAATAAGGTGCACAGTTTACACCGAAAGTAACCGTTTTTAATTCAAAATCGCTAATTTCACTTTCAGAAGACTCACGGAAAAGAATCCTTTGAAACGGTATATGGGCAGGATTAACCAAGATTTGACGGTACATTTTTGTGATGTCCGCATTGAAAACATATTGAAAAAATCTCCATTTGAGAATTAAGGTGGTTAAATCTGCTTGCAAAACAGGACCAGTATGCAAGATGTCATTGAGACTCAGGCCATTTGCGGACGGACTGGAAGCATTGAAAACAACTCTGATTTTCGTAGTTTTCCTTTCAGGTTTCACAATCGCATGATGAGGTAGATAATAGGTTTGGCCTAAACTGATCTGGGATTTTTCTACTTTTGACATATGTCCAAGAGTTAAGTAATCTTTAATGACGTTATCATATTCTATCTTGAATTCTGGATTTTTCAAAAGATTTCCCTCAGTACGTCGAAACTGACTTAGGGCAATGTGTCTAGAAGGGCCAAGCTGAACTCTATTTGAAAATTCGAATTTAAATGGAAGATCGACCACGTATCGACCTTCCTGGTTACGATAAGTTGTCTTTTGAAACAATTGTTCGCAATATTTGTCTGAATCAGAGAGGATTTTACTTTTAGGTACTTCTTCTATTTCCCAAAATTTTGCAATTTGCTGATCTAAAGATATTGGGATAGAGATCGCCACCAATTAACAAATCAATTTGGGAACTCTTATAGAAATTAGGGTCAGCTAGTGGTAATTCAGGTAAATCCTTTAGACATTGAGAGTCTAAGGCAAAAGAGGGTAAATCGCCAGTAAGATTTGTTAGAATAAGTGCAGTAACGGACATTTGGACAGAAGGATCCCTACTTGAACTAATAGTAAAACTACATATTTTGTGTGATCGAGCACTCACAGTTCCATTTAGACCCGAAACTTGAGCATTAACTGGTTTATGAGATAATTTTAAAAGATTACACAGACGTTCAGAAATAAAGGTACCCTCAGACCCAGGATCTATAAGAGCACGAATAGTATAAACCACGCCTAAGTTTGATAACTGCACAATTGCAGTACCTAACAACACATTTTTAGGTGTAGTTACAAAAAAATTCTGCAAATTAGTTGCAGCCGGTAAAACAGATGAATTAGCCGAGGTAGAAGCTTGAGTGGACTGTATTTGATTAGAATTAGTTTGATTTGATACATTATTAGCATTAGACCGATTGTCGTTAGATGCTCGATTAGTATTTGAAGTTTGATTCTTCGATTGATAATTATGGTTGGATGCAAATGGTCGAACTTGATTATTTGATCGATTTTGAAAATTAGTGTTAACATTTGTATCCTTATGAAGCAGAGTATTATGGCGTTTTTTACAGACGAAACAATTGTGGTTACTTTGACAATCTCGGATTTGATGGACAAAGGCTAAACAATTTATGCAACAATTTAGTCTTTTTATTGTCTGAAGTCGATCAGATATACTCATTTGTAAAAAACGCGTGCATAACCGCAGAGGATGTAATCCTTTGCAAAGTTTACACGGTGAACTGGTATTTAGATTTGCGTGAAAAGATTTCACTGGTTTGGGTTTCGAAAACTGTGAAGACTGGGATTGATTGGGTTTCACATTGGATTGGGACTTAGGTAAATTTAGTGGAGCTCGAATGTCCATTACCGTTTCTAAAGTGTGGTACCGATCGGTTAGGAATTGATCCATATCGGTCCACTTCGGAATGTTTGGATTCCTACTGATGGATTGTTCCCACAATGAAAGAGTGTTTTCAGATAATCGAGTCGAGCACAAATAAACGATAATAGCATCCCAGTTGGAAATGTCTATTTTATGTAACTCGAGAGCCGCAATACAATTATTAATTTCTCTTTGTAAGTTCTTAATGGCGCTACCAGATTCGACCGAGATTCGATTTAAATTAAATAAAATTTTTAATTGATTATTAATGAGGATTCTCATATTGGGTTTTTAGATTTTCCCAGGCTAAATCAAACCCATCCTGTGTTAAGGGAACCTTTTGAACGATTTCTTTTGCTTCCCCACGAGTTTTTTGAAGCAAATGGTATAAAATTTCAACTTTACTCAAACGGGAATTATTTATGAAAATGGCGGTAAATAGATCGCGAAATGTCGGCCACGAAAGATAATCGCCCGAGAAAAAATCAATGTCGCACGGAGGAACATGAATATGTGGACCACGAAAAGTATCTGTAGAACTACCTGAGGACGAACCATCATTTTTCTTGTCATTTTTCAATCGATCTATGTTTTCCGCGATAGTTGTGGAAACCCGTACGAAGGTTTTATGAGACTCTCTATATTTCGATTTAATAGCGACCACGTCAATGCCTTCGTCCGAGTCATCATCTTTAGTTTTGCTCTTTTCTTTCTTATGGGGTTGCGCGAGAGATTTGAGGCACTTGTCGTAAGAACCTTTAATCCTTGTCCAGATTTCTTGGAGCTCATGGTTCTCCAGTTCTAAAGAAATTTTTTTATATTCTTCGACGGAAACCGTTTTAAAATATTCCTCATATTCAACGAGCTCATCAGATGCGCGGACAAACGTGTCAAGAGAAGCCATTTTGTGTAACGAGATAAAAATGTATTTAGGAAAAAAAAACTGATTTGACCGACAAAAAAAATTAAAAAATTATACCGCAAAGGGAAAACCCGACAAAATTCAAAAACGAAGAAAATTATTTAAGTAATTTTAATTTGGGCAAAAATAGCTAATGATAAAACTTTTCAAGAAACGCGTTAAACAACTTCAAAGGAGAATTCTTAAAATCAGTTGAGTGAAATTCAAAAACCAAATTTTAAAATGGTTGGCTTTAAGTTGGAAAAAAAAACAAAATCTTGGGCCAATTTCGCAGTAAGAATCTTTCATAGAATCACATACATATCATATAAAAACTTTTTCGGTAAAATTAGCACTCAAAAGTTATCAAAAATTTCACGTTAGTCCGCAACAGCTTTCCTAGGGTTGATGTTTCGTCAGCAGCATTCCACACTTCCAGAAAAATCGATTTGAAGATTTATTTCAATATGGCTGCAACTGCCCGGCTTCCCTCAGGTATTCAGAAAATGGAGTAGCACAAGAAGAGAAAAAATTGGCGGGAAATCTCCGTTCACGCGTTAGCCGTAACAGGACGAACCTCCTTTTTATGACTCTGCAACACACCACTTTTTTCACTTAAAACAGTTCTTTTTTTTTTTTAATTTGCTGTTTTTTTTTTCTTTTGAGTCGTTTCTTTTTTTTTCGATTATATTTCTCTTTTTTTTTTTTTTTTTTTGTTCACTAATCGCGCACTTTTTTCTCACTGTGTACCTAGGAGTATAGTTTAAAGGATGTACAATTGGATAGTTTTATAAATTGTTAAATTTGTAAATTTGTCCCTTGGGCTCACAATTTGTAATTACATATGTATGGGTCTAAAGCTTCGGATAAATCAAAAAAGTGAATAAGGGTCCATAAAACTTTCAGTTTAATCAGAATCAAAAAAAAAAAAAAAAAAAAAACGAAAACGTTAGCGAAAGTTAATACTTGAATCTTGAAGCCAAGATTTCACTTTTTCAAAAAACACCGATCACGACGCGGTCAAAAAATGGGAAAACCATGAAAGCTTTAGAATCAAGTGCAAATCTGTGGTGCAAATTGTATCACTCTGCTTTAAAAAATTCAGCAAACTTTTCAAAATTTGAAATTTATGATCTTTTGATTCTTTTTTTTTTGTTAGTTTATTTAATTTACGATTTTTAATAAAATTTAATTGAAATTTAAGCACTTTTAAATAATTGTACCTTAAAAAGTACCTTAGCACAAATTGGCACCACACTAACTGCTGAGAAAAAATTTCCACATCACTAGTTAACTTATGTTTGTATATATATATGTAATGTATGTAATGTATGAATATTAGGAAACCATAAGCAAATGCAAATGGTGTCTAATGTTAAAATTGCAATATATACTTTATATGACAAAAACCTAACCTTTTATGGGTAAAATTGTTGCTCCCGCGTTGATTTATAGGGTTGGTGCTCCCGCGATGAGGGTTGTGGCAATGTAAATTTGGCTATGATGATGATGATGATGATAACTATGATGATGATGATGATGACTATGATGATGATGATGATGACTATGATGATGATGACTATGATGCGATCCAGGATCCGGCTCGAAGGACCAAAAAATGTAGACTTTTCCAGGACCTTTTTTAAATTCCACCGCCGGACACTGACACTTGGTTATAGAAACCCTCCACCGCTGAATCAATTGTTGCAAAAAAAATTGTTCTATGCTGCAATTATCGTGCAGCAAAAATCGCCCAAAGTTTTTATTAAAAAACGAACCGATTTAAAAAACGTTATAAACTTTTATTTATAAAAATACGCTTGAAGTTCGCGTTACGACTTTTTACAGAAAATTGAGCCCCGTTTTTCTCACTTTCAGTCTTTTATACATGTCATTTCTACAACAACAAAATAGATTTCGGCACTGCCAACATCCAGACACGAAACCAGTATTTTTTCGATATTCCATCCATCAAAAGCCCATAAACTTGTCAACGTCCCCATTCAGAGTGACAAGCATGTAGGTAGCGGTTAGGTAGTTAATAGCGCTTAAGCAGGGATCATCGATAGCACATATACGTGAACAATGCCCACAGGCGATATAAAAGCAAGGCTAGACCAATTGAATTCATTTTGAGAGTTATATAACTAATCTATCAAATCGTTTTCTATATAGGGAAGTTTGTTGACACATTTTTTTAAATTCACAAACAAATATTTACACAAAGGGACAATGCAAGAATGACTGTAGATATAGAAATTGAAGCATCTTTTCGTAAAAGATTCAAAGTTCCGATCAAGATGAATTATATCGATATCTTGTTTTTTTCTCCCGGAGATATACTGGTCTTAAAGTGGGACAACAGAAAGTCACTCGAAGGCTTCATAGTTAAAACGAAGAATATCCAAGTATACTAGAGGAAAACATATATGGCAGACTTTCAAATGAATGACTCATATCTTTTGGAAAAACTCCTTCTATTAATGCATATCATCACATAAAATGCATTATTACGTTACATTTTTGGATTTATGACCTTACAACTTTGTGGGGATATGGTAAATGCCTTTTCGTCAAATTTCAGTGATGAATGATGGTAGATTAGCTCCAAAAAAGATCAAGGTTTGAATCGCCGCATCAGTGAATGTATAACTCAGGACTTAAATTCATGTATTTCGTATGCGAAATACAGCCGAAATACATGATTTTACGTCACGATTTATAGGTTCACTGATGCAGCGATTCGAGGCCAGATTTTTTCAGATTTTCATATGGAGACCTTGATTCATAGCATTTTAAGAATGCTGCTTGTATGGGAGATGTCACGCCCTCTTGTCTGAGTTCGCATAGTTCTTGCACAGAGCTTGTCTTAACTATTCATAGTAACTATGTGAAATTTTACACCTTCTTGTCAAATCAACAAAGTTACTGATCAGAGCTTTCATTTAATATCCTAGGTATCAAAATGAAATTTGGTTAGAATATCTCTTAAATAGCTTTCAGCATAGCATTCTCAATCTTGCTTATATGGAAGGTACAAGGCCAAGTCTTGTCTGAATTCACCGTTTTTCGTTCAGGTGGCGCTTACTATTTCTAGTGTTAGTGCTTTAAATGTTTTATTTGTTAGAGCGGTAGCTGTGTCCGTTGACCGATTTCGCTCATTTTCAATCCCACAAACTTGCTTAGTTTTTACGGTAAAAATATTTCCACAGATGGACGGACATAGCTATATCGACTTAGGAAGTGACGCTGATTAAGAATGTATATATTTTCCATACCTGCCACGCCTCCTTCTCTGGGGACAAACTGAAAGACAAAGTAATTATACCGTGGGTGTAGGGTATAAAATTTATGGAAAATACAACCATACCTCATGACCTTGCATAAAACGGCCACCCTAATGTACATAGTTTAACATACACGAGCTTAGACTTCTATTAAAAAATTTTTGGTTTGAATTTAAATGGCCGTTATTCCTGTAAGGAGTTATGAGATGTTCCATGCAAGCATATGCTGAATCTCCTAAAATGTAATTATTTCCACATAGCTGTGATAACTGAGGGAAAACACTTGAATTTTCAAAAACTCGATTATCATGAACGGATCCAGGGAATCCAATGAAAACGTCTATGATTTTTTTCTTCTCATTGCATATGGCTTGCATATAAAGCAGGGGTCGGCAAAAATAAATTTGAGAGTGTGTTAGTGAGAGAAGAGAGAATGCACTGAAAAAAAAATGTTCACAGAAAAGATATTCATTGCAAAAAAATATGCGTTAAAACCGAAAAATCATTGCAAAACCAACATCGATTGCAAGCATAAGCATAGTTTTGTCTTCTTACGCCAGTAATCAACAGGCCATAGCACAATTGTGAAAAGAAACTTCACACGCATTCTTATGCTTTTTCAATCAGTTGTCGCAAAACCATCGACAAAGCAGCATCGAGCGCATCCGTAGTTCTGTTGTCTTTTTACGCACATGTAAAAATTTCTCTACAGTGATGAGAAATTCTTAAAAATATTATATTTTTATTTTATTCAAATTTTTAGTTTAGGAAACGCGCAGATAAACTTTTTAAAAATCATATAAAAACTTTTAGGGTCGCCACCTGGTTTTTTTTTTGTAAATTTTGCTTAAACCATATATTTAAAAAAAAAAATAAAATTTTGGTCTTAAAGCGCTTAGATAAACTTTTTAAAAACTATACAAAAACTTTTAGGGTTGCCACCAGTTTTTTTTTTAAATTTGGCTTAAACCATATATTTAAAAAAAAAATAAAATTTTGGTCTTAAAGCGCTTAGATAAACTTTTTAAAAATCCAACATTACCTTATATTTTTAGTGTTTCCACCTGGTTATTTTCCAACGTTATGTTAAAATCATACTTTTTTGAAATTAAGTTGAAATTCTTGATTTCAAGAACGGTCAGATGGCTGCAGGTGGTACAAATAGTTAAAAAAGTCTAACCCTAACATAGCAACCATAAATCTTTGTTTCGTTGTCTTTGGATCCAAGATGTCAATTTATAGGGTGAAAATAATGATCTTAGTAATTTATTGAAACAAAATTTTGATTTTATTAAAAAAACCAGGTGGCAATCCTAAAAAATTACTGTAAGTTTTTTGGTCGAAAAAATAACTTTTCAATAAAGAAACTTAACCAAGAAACTCAATTTTGCGAATTAACGTCTGGCAGCCCTTCTATGGCAACTCTAAATTTTTATTACGTTGTTTTTGGACCCAAGAAGTGAATTTATAGTTAGAAAATGATTATCTTATCAATTTATTGAAAGAAAATTTAGGTGGCAACCCTAAAAATATATTTTGATGTAAGTTTATTTAGGCGTTTTAAGACTAAAATTTAATTTTTTTTTTTAAATACATATATGGTTTAAGCAAAATTTAAAAAAAAACTGGTGGCAACCCTAAAAGTTTTTAAAAAGTTTATCTGAGCGTTTCTTAAACTGAAAATTTGAACCTAGTCACAAAAAGTATGAAATAAAATATTTTTCAGAGTTTGTCATAGCTGTAAAGAAATTTTTTTTCATGTGCATAAAAAACATAAAAAAGACAACAGAACGACAGATGCGCTCGATGTTGCTTTGTCGATGGTTTTGCGACAACTGAATGAAAGAGCGTAAGCATGCGTGTGAAGTGCCTCTCCTCAATTGAGCTATGGCGTGCCGACCACTGATATAAAGAGTCACTTGTCCCTTACGATCGATGTATTCATCTTTTCCGTTTTTTAAGGGAGAAATTCTTATGTGCGTTTCATCAATTGCACTTTTTTTTTAAAAAAAAAGTTGAGATTTCAGACATAAAAAAAAGTGTACGGTATTTTACCTATTGCACCTTTAAATCCAGCTTTAGCTTCGAAATATGATGATGAGGTGTGCATTTCTTCGTTACTTGGCCATTCAATTGCCAAATCAGAAAGTGCACTGATAAAGTACATAACCCGCGCCACAATCAAACTTGCTGTACTCAATGCAACGTCAAGTCTGTCAGCAACATCTCGAAATGAACAGGCTTCGTGACCCGCAAACCATAAGAACAACAAAATGTGCACTTCTGATGAATATACTTCGGATGACTCTAATTCATTGAATTTTGTGTAAGACGGAATAGTCTGCAACACAGTGCCTTTTTTTCTTTCATAGAGTCATGCAACACAAAACACATGGCGCCGTCCTCATCTGATGAGGAAGCTAATTCACTTCCCGCACTATCATTATTAAATTAATCGTCCTCCATTTTACCGTTTTCGTCAACAAATTCAAATATTTCTAAATTGTCAAATATCTAAGTTGCTCGTTTTGTGTTTTTTGAAATTTCTGCTCTGCTCTACTCTAACCTGCTCTAAAAGTAATGTGACATTTTTTCTGAATGATACAATATCAAATCATTTGAATAGATTTGGAAATATGAATACTTACTTACTATTATAAAAACATTATACAAAGTGAATAAAACAATATAACAAACCCTACACTGCGCAATAATTAAGGTTTGAAACGTATCTTAACTCCCTTCAGCTCTATATCCGTGTCCACCCAGGTACCTATAGCTTTTTGATCATCGTGATCCCCTGAGTCGATACAGCTATGTCCGTCTGTCTGGCTGGATGTCTGTCTGTGCGTGAAAATATTTTTTACGGGAAAAGTAAGCAAGGTAATTGGATAAAATTTGGTACACTGCCTTTGTCGTAAAAGTTTGCTTGTGGGATTGAAAACGAGCGAAATCGGTCAACGGACACGCCTACCGCCCATACAAAAACATATTCAAAACGAAATTTTCAGAGCATTATTCACAATAAAGCAACCAAAATAGACTTAAATTCTAGGCATACTAACTACAAGCTCTAGGTAAGAACTAGGTCAACTCGAACAGAACTGTGCTTAGACACAGCTTTTGTTTTAGGAATTACTAAATTAAAATAATTTTGTAAAAAATTATTGAACAATTTCACTGAGCTATCTAAGTCATTTTCTGAAACTGGTGCCGTGGTATTCATAAATGACCTGTCTGTTCTTGCTAAAAAATGGTTTAACCTTTGAAAGTCACCTTATTTAAAAACAAAAATTATACCTGCCCGAAAATGATTTTATAGAATTATGAACTGTTGTTGTTGGTACATCAATATTTATTTTTAAAGTTGGATGTTGTTTATCTTCTGGATTAACTAATGGGTCGCAACGTTCGATAGATAAATTTGTAAAACTATCGGCAAATACAAGGTCGAGTATCCTATTATTTACATTGCAAATATCATTATACTTATTGGTGAAGACAAAGCTCAGCGAAACTATCAAACAGATCACAAAAACAGTTATTTAAGGTGGATGAAATAAAAAATTAAGAGCCATCAAGTTTATTCCATGAGGAAGATTAAAGTCGCCTAACGCAAATAATATATCATTTCCTTTTCTCAATTCATTCACAGTTTTTATTACAGTTAAATGACAGTTCAGACTTTGGGGGAATGTAAGAACATGTAACAAAACAATTAAAATGACTGAGATTAATTAATATACAGTAGATCCAAGCCAAAGTCGTACACCAAACAAACTATTTTTCAATGCCCCAAAACTAAGTACGCAAAAATAATTTAAGAAATTTCAAGTACATTTTTAAATATCCTATTTAATCCTTCAATTTTAACAAAAAACCACTTGAAATTTTCCGTTATTTTTGAATATAAATAAAAAGTTACAGAAATCCAGCATATTCAGTACCAAAGCCAAAGTCGTATACCTTAACAACATTTTAATTTTTACATGAGTTCAGTAATTAGTGTACATTATTTTGTTTTTATTTGTCATGTTTAGTCCTTTTGGCATCCTTTGAATTACAATAGCTCGGATAGACTTTTTCCCATTATCCAAGAATAACCTTTCAGTTCAGTTTTTGAACAAATATTGTGCTGGCGAACTTTTGCGTCCAGATAATTCCACAACATTTTAATAGCATTTATATCTGGACCCTGCGCCAGTGTTACAAATATATTGGGTCAGTTGTATTGAATCTCATATTATAAGAAATATGTTTAAAATTGTTATCTTATTAAAAGTACCTATTACTACATTGACCAAGTTTATCCTTATATTGCAATGAATTTAGTCTTAAAATGTTCAAATAAATCTTACGATCCTTACTTCCATCAACAAAATGGAGTATTCTAGGCCCAGCTGCTGAAAAGAGCCCCAAACTATTAATGAACCACCTTCATGTTTTACATTTGGTATAACGTTTTTTAATAAAGAAGAAGCATCAAGAAGCTCGGTTGCTGTTTGCTAAAACTCACTGCCATAAAGATTTTTTCTTTTGGAAAAATGTCCTCTTCTTGAATGAAAGTAAGATTAACACTTTTGGATCAGACGGTAGACCATATATATGGAGAAAACCAACTGAAGCACCTTGTTCGAAAAACCTTAAACTATATTTAAAACATGACGGTGGTTCACTTATGGTTTGGGACTCTTTTTCAGCTGCTGGGCCTGGAATACTCCATTTTGTTGATAGTAGTAAGGATCATAAGATGTATTTGAACATTTTAAGACTAAGTTTATTGCAATATCAAGATAAACTTAGTCAATGTAGTAATAGGTACTTTTAACAAGATAACAATTTTAAACATATTTCTTATAATATGAGATCATGGATTCAATAGAACTGTCCCAATGTATTCGTAACACTGGCGCAGGGTCCAGATATAAATGCTATTAAAATCTTGTGGAATTATCTGGACGCAAAAGTTCGCCAGCACCATATTTGTTCAAAAAATGAACTGGAAAGAGTATTCATGGATAATGGGAAAAAATTTATCCGAGCTACTGTGCTAAACTAATTCAGAGGATGCCAAAAGGACTAAACATGTCAAATTAAAAAAAAATAATGTACACTAATTACTGAACTCATGTGAAAATTAAAATATTGTTAAGGTGTACGACTTTGGCTTTGGTACTGAATATGCTTGATTTCTGTTACTTTTTATTTATGTTCAAAAATAACGGAAAATTTCAAGTTTGGTTTTTTGTTAAAATTAAATAGGCTTTTTAAAAATGTACTTCAAATTTCTTAAATTATTTTTGCGTACTTAGTTTTGGGCCATTGAAAAATAGTTTGCTTGGTGTACGACTTTGGCTTGGACCTACTGTAGCTACAAATTCAAGATCACCACTATCAACAATAACCTCATTAGATTGAAAGGAATTTTCTACTGCAATTAAGACACCGCCTCCAATTCTGGAAGTACGGTCCTTTCTAAAGACTTGGAATTTGGAGCAAAAGATTTCTGAGTTTAAAACTCCTACTCGAAGCCTAGTTTCTGTTAGAGCAATAACATCGAAATTCAAGTCATAGCTATTAATATAAAGGTCGGAAAGTTTAAAGTTAAGGCCACGGACATTTTGATAAATAATTGAAAAGTTATAGAAAGAATTAGAATTTAGTTTTTTGAAGTAGCATTTAAAGTATTTTTTTCGGAAAGATTAACAACATTATTTACTCTACGATTATTTCGATACTCAAATTCACGGACAAAAGTATTCTGAGGCCAGAATTTGATATCATTTAAAGTTGTAAAAGAGTCATCAGAAACAATAATTTTAAAAGACGTTTTATCTTAGTATAAGAAAAATTTAACTTTTTAATGGAAACATCGATTTTAGACTTTAATTTTGAGTTTATATAAAACTCTATATCTTCAGTCGATGTGTCAGGTGCAAGCCGAGAGATGAAAATAGCCTTTTTATGTGGAATAGCAACAAGTTCTTTAGGATTGAGAGTTGTTGTTAGTGTGTAGAATGTGGATGCTATTGTTAGTGAATGATGTGTTATGTGATGGATGTGGCTATGGTGGTGTTGGTGATGCTATGTTGTTGCTGGATGGTTTGGCTGGGCCGTGGTCTTGTGACCCAAAAATTTCTCAAGAGGGAAATTTTGGGCCTTTGATATGCCAATTCTTCCGGATGGCGCGCACTGCCTTTTTCTTCTGGCGCCGACGGTCTTTTTCTAACTGAACGATTGTCTTTCTTAAGCCTGGTGGCAGCCGCTCGTTCTAGCAGTCTTACACCTCCTCTAAGTTTTGGAATTCCCACGTATCTGGAACCAGCTCTTTCGGTACCTCTCCCTGTTGTTCCATCTCTGGAACCCCGTCTCCTTCGCTGATGACCCCTCTATGGTCTTTTGCGGTGAGACAAATGAACTCCATGAGTTCCTCAAAGAGCTCATCTTCTTTTGCCGTCTCTAGGTAGCCCAAGATCTCAGGCTCCTTGCTGTCTGCGGCTTCTCGCCCTCGTGGCTGATGCCCCTTTTCTGGCACACGTCCTCTTCGTCGTTGTTCCCTAGGTCCCAATGCTGGTTCTCTTTTGTTCCGCGTCACTCTTTGGGGAGTCCATTTCCTGCCCTACTCGTCACGTTCCGCGGGCTAGCAGCTCCGCACAGTGAAGCATGAAGGCACCAAAATCGTCGGCGTTCGCCTGCTGCGTCACCGACGCCTCGGTTCATCTCTGGATGTCGCTTGTGGTGTTCTTCATTCAGGAACGATCTCAAAGGCGCGAACACTTCCGTCCTTTTTCTGTCGGCCAAGGAGTCGTAAAGGGTACTCCGGGGCCGTCCCGTGGCAACTCCCAAGTCTATGCCCACCAATGTCCAGTGGTTGCCCCGGACGATTGGCACCATCATGAGCTCCAACTCGTATAAGGGTATCTTTCGAACCCATCGGGTCACCCGTTCCGCGCGCTCCGCTTCACTCATCACGGCCTTGCCTCGATCCTCCGTCAATCGGATATAGAAGGGAGGGGAGAAGCAATACACCTCCCTGCGGGCTTGCGGAATACTCTCTTCCATCCAGCGCAAGAACATCTCCACCAGGGCGTCGTCAAAATGCTGACCGACGGCCAGCAGTCGGTAACTTGCCACCGGGATGGCCGCATTCATATTTTTTTTTCTTTAAATTTTTAGTTTTGATTTCGAAAATCATAAATATGTAAATAAACAAAATTTAAATGACATTCATGATTTGGCACTTCTGTTAATTTTTGTCAGTGCTGCGAAGTTTTTAAAATTCAATCCATGTGCGTTCCAATGAGTTTAGATCTGATCCGGATCAGATCCACTACCATTGAAACACAGCTAATATAAAATCATTTTAATAGATTTGAAAATATAAACATATACTTAAGTTATAAAAAAATTGTGCAAAGCGAATAAAACAATGTGTCCACCAAGGTACTTATAGCTTTTTGAATATTATCTTCTTCTTCATTTGTTATTATATCCACTGATTCTTTTACAAATCGTTTTTACTGACAAAAGTTGCAATGGCACCAACGATTTTCGAAATATATTCGAGTCCGACTCAGACTGGTTTTCAAATTTTTTTTTGTATTGCGATTGTTGGGATCCATCACAGCCCCATATATAAATAAGCTTAAAATTTGATCACTCCTACTTCTAATGAATCTAGTTATTATTGAATGTACTATGCAAGTCGAGTGAATGTGTGATCCAAAAGGGCTTTTAAACGGATTTCGTCACACGTAACAAGAATTTTGTATGCTGACATTGAAGAATACCAATTTTTTATACCGTACAGCCAGGGTGCATTCACTTTGTCCTTCCGTTTGTAACGCAAAGAAGGAGGCGTAGCAGATAAAGAAAAGTATATATATTCTTGATCAGCGTCACCTATTGAGACGATATAACCATATCCATCTGTCTGGCTGGGTGGCTGGCTGTGTGTGGAAATAGATTGAGAAAACTGAGCAAGATAATTAAATGAAATTTGGTGCACTGCCTCCGTCGTCAAAGGTTAATCGTGGGATTGAAAATGAGTGAAATCGGTGAACGGATACGCCTACCGCCATGCAAAAAATATATTCAAAATGAAACTTTAGGAGTAGTTTTCAGGATAATGCAACCAAAATACCCAAAAATACTTCGATTTGTAAGCGCAAGCTCTGAAAAAAATCTAGGCAAATTCGGATAAGTGGGCGTGGCACCTCCCATATAAGCAAAAGCTTCAAAACGCTATACTGAAAGTTTTTTTTGAGATAAACGAACTAATGTTTACTCAGACACTTAGAACTATAAATCCAAGCTCCCAACAAAATTTGGGTGAAATCGGACATGAGGGCGTGGCACCTCCCATACAAGCAAAAGCTTCAAAACTCTAAACTGAAAGCGTTTTTTAGTGACAATCGAACTAAATTTTACTCAGACACTAAGAACTATAAATGCAAGCTCTGAGCAAAAACTGTGTGAAATCGAACAAGAGGGTGTGGCACCTCCCAAACAAGCAAAATTTTCAAAATACTTTAGCGTAGGGTAATTAATGTTTGGCCAGGCCAAAGGTTACACCCTTACTAATTTTTTTTTTAGCAAAGTGCACATTTTAATGATTTCATATTGGTCACGTGTTAAATTAGCATCCACGAAAATTGAAAGGGTTCTGAAGATCGACATCTGCTCGTTAGACATCGATTGATTCTCGCCGTACGCTAATTTATATGTTTATGAGCCCCGTTTGCAGAAGCATCTTGCTTTCCATCTAACCATAAGCTTCTAACGGTTGAATCCATCGGCAAATATCATTCCTTCGGACGTGTATGGAAAATAAAAAATCAACATTTAAATCGCACTTTTATGAGCATCAGAAATACTAGAAACATTTAGGGCAAGATGGCAAATACGACGAATTCGGACAAGGTGGTGTTTTACCTGCCATTCGAGCAACTTCTTTAAATACTGGGAGTGTTTTATTGCAAGCACTGAAAAGTAACTGAGCGAATTTTGAAAAGAAGGCACTACAACCAAATTCTTTAAAACTCTATGCTGAGTTTTATTGCAGACAATTCAGTCAAATTTAAAAAAAATAGATACGAGTACTAGGAAATACTTGTCGACTTCCTTATTTAAATATTTTTGCTTGTTTTTACAATTATTTATTTAGTTTTCAGAATTCCAAAAATCACAAACAAGACTGGTATGAATTAATGGTGCTAAAGACAAAATAGTTTGTAACATCATCAACATCAAACGTTTAAGTAAATAACAATGGTTCCATTTTCAATAAAAAAGAAACCAACTACAATAAGTGACAAGCACTAAATAACATCTAAATCCTGAATGTCCTTTAACATTAAGGCTCAAGTTGATTTTGACACAATGGACATTTTTGTAAGCTTGTCATATACAATGTCATTCTGTTAAACCACAATGAGAAAATCGGAATGAAGGAAGTAAAATGATATCCAATTGGAGCTTTTGCTGTGCTTTTAAACGAAAATATCTTATTTGGGGAATACAATTGTCGAATACTTATGTAAATGCTTACGTACAAATTAGCATTTTTCCATAAAAGCATAACTACCATAAAATCCAAAGAGCTATTAAATAAACAAAGCACAAAATTAGGAATGTCGAAGTTCGATTAGATATATGAGTAGTTCAGAAGCCAATGCGGTTAAGCCAATAAAACTGAAATGGAGCAAATTGTTTATTTTTAAAATTCTTCTGAAACTAAATATATTAAAAAGTATACAGAAGTTACATAAGACAGATTATTATAAGAAAGGTTGCTTTTTGACCTATAAAGTATGAAGCATTGAGCAGATCCGTTAATAGCCGAGAAGAATATTGTTTATACTACTGAAACTTGCAAAAATCAGAGAATATGAAAAATGGACTTATTCGCATTGGCTTCTGGACGACTCATATATGCATATCGATACCTTAGAGCGCTATAGTCCTATCTCCATTTTTCAATTGTTGGGAAATGCAAAAAGAAGATTTCAAACAGGGGTTATTTAGAATTGGCTTCTATTTTGATATAACGATACATGCAATAATTTTACCTATAAAAGTATATTTTAACAAAATTTAGTGTTTTTAACCAATTTTATTAATTTCTAACGAAATCACAGCTAATTTACAGTATGTCATTACTTTTGCCCTTATATAGAATTCCACTACTATTAAAATAAACGACACATTTAGTACATTTTTTGAATTTTTTCCACTAAAATGTCGTAAAAAGTCACGAAACGCGTAGAAAACGCGAAAAAACGATTTTTTTTTTTTTGAATTTGAATTTTTGGTTCCGACAAACAAAGTGGATTCTTGGGTGGAACCAAATTTGTTCACTAAACTGTCGCAAAAAGTCATGAAACGCGAAGAAAACGCAAAAAAACGAAGAATTTTTTTTTTTAAATGTGACTTATTTGAATATTCAGTGGAGATAGGACAGTACGCTCTTCAAAAAATTACTGTTTGGAGATAGGATTTTTCTTAATTTTCGAATATTTTGTTGTTTTAGTGGTATTTTGACATCCCACAGTTTTTCACTCGATAAAGAAACCCACTATGACACCATAACTGCAAAATTCTCATATTCGCAAAAAGTGGAGATAGGACTATAGCGCTCTAAGGTATCGATATGTATGTATGAATGCAAATAAATATACGAGTGCTAACAAAGTGCTAACGAAAAGCAGGCTTTTAAAGGCTAAGTTGACAGTACTGATAAGCGCTATACAGAATAATATGTGTTGAAAATAGGTTTGCTTGAATGAAATAAGTTTCCTTCGGCTATTCGAATCCGTAAAAGAACCTATTATAAAATGTCAGGCAAGTTTTTCAAAGTTTTTGATACTGTTTACGCGGCAACATAAACTATAAAATAGGCCCGTGTGCACATAAAAAATTTCTTAAAACTATTCTTTTTGCTACGGCAACACTACCCATTCGCCCTTATACAAAGTACTCGCTTCCCACGATAGTTTGAAATTGCGACATTTTATATGTCAATTTTGACTGCTATGAGTGTTGCCGTCTCACTCACTCGAGTGCGATGTATACCGCTGACAAAAAAAAAGAACTAAACTGTCAAACGATACTCGTGGTTTGGGGACTCGTGGAATTACTTTCATATAAAACAACAGCAGCAGTTCGTCCGTGTGTTCTCGCGAACGATAAAATCTAAAGTTTTTAATAAAAACCTAATAATTCTTAAGAGCCTTAAAATTAAAATTGTACTATTGAATCTAAAAATAAATAACTTAAAATATAGCTTAAACCTAATAAATTTAAAACTAATAAAGAGAGAAGAGTAAAGTGCTCTATGTCGCTTAGAATAAAACCTGAAAAAGGGGCATTTTTTCTCGTGGGAAAACTTGAGGTTTCATCAGGTCAGCCTGCAGAAAAAGGCACATCGTTCCCCGAGGGATAACACGCGACCAAGCGACTGGATCATCGCTTGCCCAGATTAAGACGCTACCGACGCCGTGTTTTTATGGACCACCCCCAGTGTTGCAAAGCGAGACAAGGTAACCTTTGTGGTTTTCAATTATATTTACTTATATAAATTTGGTCCCTGACCAAACAGATACTTTTGGACCGGGAATAACCTTGAATTAAAAGAAATTCGAAATTTTAACATCTCAAAGACTTTTAAAAATTAATATGTCATTTGGAAATGGAAGAAGTACTTTCAGTCCCTAACACTGCTATTAAATAGTATTTATTGCTTTATAAAGTGCATGACAAGTTTTGTTCAAATCTAAAGTTTCACTTCGTTCAAATTTATATATCCTTTCAACTGCGGTATCCTGTCAATGTGAAATCTACATATTTGTTTAAATGATTTTAATCTATATTTGATATAAAAAATGCTTAACTCAAACTAATTATAGTACAATAAAATAAATAATAACATTTGTTTATTTGCTTCAATTAATTTCAATGAACACATATTTGAATCACATAAATATTTATTTGCTTTACATCAAATAAACATTTATTTCACTTAACCAAATTATTTTCTCAGGGCATGTGTGTATGTATTGAAATTGCCAAAAACAGTTTTAAATACCAAAATGATTTCAAGATGTTAAAAAACTTCTTGGTTCCAAAAATTCAAAACATTCCTAGTTATAACCAAATTATATGGCATAAGAAAGTGGAGCCAATGAGACGCTTCCGCAAGTTCATAAAATTTTCCCTCACAAATTAATCTCCTGGAAAGTTAATAGAAATGGGGCCCCTTGTATTACTTATGGGTTCTTTCTAATGGGGATGTGTCAATACCAAATTTTATGCGTATTACAATTTTTGCATTATTTTAGCTTTCTCCTGGCTTGTCAACTCCAATTTTTAATCTTTCAAAATATGTACATTCATATTCCATATCTCCAATGAATAACTAATAAGGGTGTAACATTTGGCTTGGCCAAAAATTATAGGGGAGATGTGTGTACCTTGGTCCGCTTTTCAGTTTTTTTAATGTGCTGGATTTTCCAAAAAAGTTTCTTTAGTTTTTTGATTTAGTTATATTTCTACAATGCTTGCAGCATCAAATGACATGACAATGATATTTCTATGTCTTACCATTGAGTAGAAATATTACTTTTTCCGTTGCGATCTCAAACGGTCCAAGGTACACAATGCAAGTGTACCTTGGACTTTTAAAAATAAAAGACAATACATTGTATTTAGGTAATAAATCATGAAAGAACCATTTATTATGTAATCAAAAGTAACATTTTTTTCAATAAAAAGAAAATTAATCATAAACAAAACTTATAACACAAAAAAGTGCATTTAGTGAAAAACAATTAATTAAACAAAAATGATTGCCCGTCGAAAAAGGCTCGCTGGTCAATTTCATAGGTCCAAGGTACACACAGACAGCATGTTTTAAAAACTGTTAACACCCATAACATATATTATTGAAAATACATCTAAAACACACTAAAAGCTTAAAACAATAACTAAACTTCCTTCCTGATGTTGTAAAACTGAAATATTTCAAGTAAGTATCTCACAAAACGTTTCGTAGTTTACTCCAAAAACAAATTTTTACACACAAAAAACACTTTTTTCGTCACTTTTTATACACGCATACAGCTTGACGGTCTGAAGTTTACTAATATGAGTCACCCGTATGAGTGGAAATTTCCATAAAAGAACATTATCGTACACGTGCAACTGTTGAGTGGCAACCGACACTCGGACCGAGGTACACTCGGACCAAGGTACACACATCTCCCCTATACGCTTTACTGTAGTATTTTGAAAATTTTGCCACGCCCTTTTAACCGAATTCAACTAGTTTTTGCCCAGATCTTCCTATTCCAAGTTTCTTCCGTGCGGAATTTGGCTTCATTACCCCAAATAACGCTTGCACTACATAAGTACGTAAATTTTGCTTGTATGGGATATTCCACGCCTTCTTGTTCGAGTTCACTTAGTTTTTTCTTAGAGCTTGCACTTACTGTCCTTGGTGTTTGAGTTAAATTTAGATCGATTATTTCAAAAAATGCTTTCAGAATAGCATTTTGAAACTATTGTTTGTATGGAAGATGCCACGCCCTCTTGTCCGAGTTCACCCAGATTTTGCTCAGAGCTTGCACTTACTGTCCTTGGTATTTAAATGCAATGTAGTTGGACTACCTCAAAAAATGTTTTCAGTATGGCATTTTTAAACTTTTGCTTATATGGGAGGTGCCACGCCCTCTTGTCCGAATTTGCCTGGTTTTTTTTTTTTCGATGAAAAATACTCCTAAAGTTGCATTTTCAATATATTTTTGCATGGGCGGTAGGCGTGTCCGTTGACCGATTTCGCTCATTTACACATCCAGCCAGACCGACATGGTTATATCGACTCAGGAGTTGACGCTGATCAAGACTTTTTTATATCTGCCACGCCTCCTTCTCTGCGTTACAAACGGGAGGACAAAGTGTATATACCCTCAGCGTAGGGTATAGAACAAAAAATGACATGGTTTAGTACATTTTTCGAGGAATCATCCATATGTTTAGTTGCATGTCGTTGATGATGTACAGCGGACCTGTCCGAAATGCAAACGTTCCGGTCCAATGATATACAAATTGTTTTAATTTAAATAATTGTGGCTTAATTAAAAAAACTTTTGTAGTCAATAAAGGAAAGTTAACTTTAAGAAAATATTTAAAACTACTAGACTACAAAATTCGGTTCCCCCTATCTAATATACTTATCTTCTCTTCTTATACGAGCTAAAATGTTATGTATCCCGACTAGAAATTTGCTTAGGCATGCCTTAAAATACATTAGGCCCTAATTGGGAAGCAATGGGGTTAGCCTAAATTAGGAATGCCTATTACTTGCCTAGTTAAGTAGGCTTTGGGTTTGCCTAAATTAAGTTTGCCTAATAAACGCCTAATGCGGTGGTCATAGTGATAAACGAACAGTTGCCGAATTTCGTTTGCCTAACGAAAACCTAACGTGGGGGTCATAGTGATGAACAAACAGTTGCCCAGTTTCGGAATGCCTAACAATTGCTTAGTTAGGCAGGCTTAGGATATTCCTAAATTAGGTTTGCCTAATGAACGCCTAACGCGGGGGTCATAGTGATAAACGAACAGTTGCCTAGTTTCGGAATGCCTAGCATTTGCCTAATGCGCTTGTAATAATGAAAAACGAGAATTTGCCGAATTTCGGTAAATCTGGGGAAAAAGAAATGCGATATTAATGAGAACATTTGAAGCTGCTCCAAAATTAAATAATGTAAATGTACGAATAAAATGTTTGTTCTAATCATGGCAGCTGTCATAGATTTTTTACCAGGGACTCCATTGTGAATTTTCTTTTTTCTACGTGCTTATACAAGCATATATAAAATGTCGTCCAAGACACAGCTACATATTTTTTATTTTCCTTTCGTGCCAAAAAACTCATTTGTTTCAAAATATTCTTAGGCCTTTTCCATTTTTATTTGTGGTGGTGGTTGGTAATCGGTAGAACACCAAAAAATGTAAGATTCATGGGACGAACAACTTCTCTTAGTTCTGTTTTTAAAAAACTTACGGAGCTATAGCCATCGGAAGATCGGGATATGGCTTTATGAAAACCGGAACCTCTTGATAGAATTTAAAAATATTGGTGCCAAATGAATTTAATTCACTACAAATTTGGTTTACAAAAGTTTTAAATCCGAGTCATGATTTTCGAAATATGGCAAATTTTCGAACATTTTGACCAGTTTTTTTTTTTTTTGAAGCATTTTTTTTAAGTCTATGCCATTTTAATTTGTTCGATATATATGTATTAGGGATGCCAATTTTTGGGCCTTTTGGCGAGCCCGAGATTTTCGGGATTATAAATTGCAATCCCGAAATTGAAAAAAAAAAAACCAACACTTTAAATTTATGCGGTTTTTTTTTTTTAAATAGAACAATTCTAACCAAAAATAGTAATTTTCACTGCATTTGCCAGTTCTGAATCCGAGTCGGTCTATCGCGTACGGTTTTTGAGATGTCCTTAACTAAAAGTTTAAAAAATATGATTTTTGAGGTTATATGGAGTATGCACGAAATTATTTTCTATTAAATGTAGCATCTCGTTCTATTCTTTAGCCGTGTTTTTTTTTTGACGCGTATATAAAATTGTAATTTTCAAATTGCGATAACTTATGAATGGTGAGTCGTACGATAAAAAGTCCAAGTGTCTTTTTCAGGGAGAACCACATGCTCTACAAATAATTTTGATCTTTTGTAAAAATAATATTTAGATAAATAATAATTATTTAGAAGTTATTTAAAAAAAAGTGATTTTTTGCCGTTTATCGGCGCTTAACCAGTTTTTATAGAATAACTCCTAAAAGATAATTTTTTTAAATATAAAATGAAAAGTTTTTGTTGAGAACGTAATTCTCCATAAAAAAGTGCCTTAGAGTTTTTATTGTGCGACTCACTGTTCATGAGTTAATGCAATTTAAAAACATATACAATTGTATATACGCGTCAAAAGGAACACGGCTTTTGTCTTCAAAATGAGCTATGATATAGTATCAAAAGATTTTCTTATAAAAAGTTACGATCATTTCAAATGGTTTCATGACTTTATAACTCATTTTGAAGGCACAAAATAGTACTATATGACGCATTCAATAGAAAATAGTTTCGAGTGTCCTCCATATAACCTCACAAATCGTGTTATTTCAACTTTGAGTTAAGGATATCTCAAAAACCATACGAGATAGGCCGATTTTGATGCCAGATTGAGAATCGACAGATGCATCGAAAACTAATATTTTTGTTGAGAATTGTTCCTATTTTTTTTTAAACTGCATAAATCTAGTGTTTTTTTTTTTTCTAAATTCAATTACCAACAAAATGAGCAATGTCGGATCAAAATCGGTGCTTGTTCAACAAAATTAAATAATGTTTACTTAATTTTTTCAACTTAATTTCATATTTTTGATAAAAAATAGTTTTAATAAATCCCGGGATTTGCATGGACTCTAACCTCCACCGCTTGTCTAAATAGAGTTAGGAATCAAATCATCCATCGGCAGCCCTGACATTTGATTTGTTGTTCGGTTTGTGAATAAAATTCTAATAAAATGTTCGAAAAAAGTATTTTGCATCTTGGATTAAACATAATCGCAAGTGTTTTTGTTCTTTTTAATAAATAAATCAATTTAAGCGATAGCGTAATCATTTTCTCATGAAGGAATGCCTGTACCTACAACAACTGAGCCAGATTCTGAACAGACGCGGCAACAACAAAACTCCCCAAATCCTAGTCAAAGTATCGCTGTCAACATTGGGACAATGCCTTGCTGGTATTATGACAAAAAAGAGTTGAAAGACACACCATCTGTATTGGATGACATAACATTGGACACGGAACGTCGCTGTCGCAAAGGAGGCGCACGCTTCATCATGAGTTGTGGCACCGAAATAGGCCTTGGACACAATATCATTGCTACCGGAGCGGTGTGCTTTTATATGTTTCATTCGTTTAAGAGCTTTCCGCGTTATGTCACTGCATGCTGTGGCCTCTTCTTGGCGGGCAAAGTGGTGGAAACGTCCATGAAATGCAGGGATATAATAAAGACTGCACGTGGACGTTTAACGGACACGCAATTCTATTCATTCGGAGAAGATCCAAAGGAGGTGCGTTAGTAGAAAACTAAATTTATTATTATTTGAGTAAATTTTTCTTAAATTCTCTTATAGGATGTTATGACTTTGGAGCGTATTCTGTTGCAAACCATAAAATTCGATATCCAGGTGGAACATCCATACGCATTCTTGCTCAAATATGCGAAATGCTTCAAAGGCGATCAGCAGAAACTTCAAAAAATGGTGCAAATGGCATGGAATTTCGTAAATGATTGCTTAAGCACTGTCGCCTGTCTACAGTGGGAACCAGAGATGATTGCAGTTGCTCTGATACATCTTGCTAGTAAATTAAGTAAGTTCACTGTCGCTGATTGGGTTGGTCGTCAGCCGGTGCATTTTCGTTATGCTTTAAGTTGCGAACTGGCGCTTAAATTCAACTGCACCAAAGCAGCCGAAGGGGTACGTATACTTAAAAATTTTTTTACGAAATAATGCACAGCTTACTTGAAAAATGTTTTGAGATAATTATGTTTTTCTTTTCTTGTGGAAGAACAAATGCAATGATATTCAGATATGTATATGTTACTATTTGAAATCGAACTGCATCAAAAACATTTTTCAAGGGTTGTCACGTTATTTCTGAACAGTGTCCAATGATATTAATTTTTTTTCTTTGCAGATGCTTTCGTTAAAATTTTTCCAAAATCGAAAGAAGATCTTAGTGAGCATACCATCATAAAATCATTGGCATCAGCTCTTTATCACTGCAGGGATTGGAATGGTGGTCGTGCTGCACGTGATAAAAAAAGGTTTTTAATTGAAACCCGCAGCTGATTTTATTTCTAAATTTTTTTTAAGTTTTACTATTGATTTTTTGGTTGTAAATTGTCACTTTAAATGCAAAAAGACGTTACAACAAAATAACTCAAATTCATTTCAGAGTGCACTTCTATAAGTTTTCTTATTTATATAACATGTTACGTCCTTTTGCATTTTCGTGCCGATATGTTGATTCATTTCTATTTAATAGACTTAGCATGGAAACGAATCGAATGACTGATTTTCAATTGCTTACAACTTCAAAGTTAAGACAAGGATTAAAATTTTTGCTTACAAACTTAATTCTTTGAGTTAAAATGGAAGCTTAAGTCAAACCAAGTTTTTAATGAAAATTTCAATAGGCTGATATTAACGATTGATTTTTAGTCACTCGATTCGTTTCGTCTTCCATGCTAATGTTATAATTAAAGGCAACTTCTTCAAGTTTTCCTTTCCATACATGATTCATTCATTCTTCCAAACAATTGTTTCATTAAAATCCAATTTTATTAAATTTTACGGTTCAAAAACTAAATAAGGATTGTCAGATATATCTGCAATTGTATTTATTTTCAATAAGGACTGTTCCGTTATCCGTGTGGTTTCAATTATTTTCCATTTTGGAAGCTTTTGATGAAAATGGTAAGTCACGCGATAAAAAGTATCAGAATCTGTTTTGTGGAGAATTACAGGCTCTACAAATAATATTGATTTACATTTACGAGAAAGTAGCCGTTTAGGAAATATTCGATAAAATCGAATTTTTCGACTTTTTTCGATTTTTTAAGAAAATTACCCAACGATTACTTTTTTTTTAATCCGAACTTATATTATTTGTATAACCTGCAACTCTCCACAATATTCCAATTCTTTTTATCGTTCGACTCACTGTTTTAATCAAAAAGCCTCCTAAATAATAAGTAATTGAAATCACACGGATTTCGGAATAAACCTGAATTATCTTTAATGTGATCAGTTATTATAATTAAGCATATTAAAAACTCTTAAAAAATTAAGAAATAAAAAATATTTTTAATAAATTACTAAAAAAAATACAGAGCTATTTTTCATTTTATTGATTTGAAGATTATTATTAGTTAGGCGTGAATTAGGGCCCAATTGGTTTTGTCTTAGCAGAACGTTAGGGTCAAGTGCGAAATCCCAACGATGGCCTAGTTTGGTAAGCCTCAAATTTTCCTAAATACGAACGCCTACCTAATTAGGCCGGCATTAGGCATTCCTTATTGGGAAAATATGGGGAACACCGTTACATCCGATATGAGGGCCTTGTTAGGCTCCCGCGTTTGGCCCTAACGTTCTGGTTAGGCAAAACACACGGGGCCCTAATTGTCGCCACACAAAATTTTCTAGTCGGGATATTTATAAATATATAAATATATATGTGCCCAAATTTTTCTCGAGAACGGATGTAGCGATTTTAATGAAACTTTGGCAAAAGATGCAGTCTAGCATAAAATGAAGAACTAACTAGGTTTTAACTTTATAGTTGCTCACTAGGAGGCGTGGCACCGCCCTAAATTTTAAATTTGATCTAGTCATAACTTCCAAACCATTAAAGGTATTTTGATGAAATTTTGTACACGGCTACTGTCAATGTCTTCTAATGTAAAAAAAGTGGGTGGAATCGAAGAAGTGCCACGCCCAATTTTTAACCTTTGAAAATTTTGATTTAATATTACTCGTAAACGACTCCAACAATTTTGATGAAAATTTAGGAGATGTTACCACTGCAAACAGGAATTAATATGTGATGTACCGTTATATCAGGAAAACTCGTTGAAAGGCATGGCACCGCCCACAAAAATATAATGCGCTATTAAAAGAAAACTGATACAGCAATCATTCTGAAATTAACTGTGGAGAGCCTTCTTGCTATAAAGCATCTCTGATCCGAAAGTGGGCGAAATATCGCCGTAGCGCGTGGAATCTATTTCTCGCAAATGTTACAAGGTATTTTAATGATATTTGGTATATAGGTGCTACTTATCAATGCCTTGTAATAAACGAAAAGTTGGCGGTGTCGCAAAAATGCCACGCTCCCTTTTTAACCAATATTACTCGAAAACCACTCCAACAATTTTAATGAAAATTTAAAAAATTGTACTCCTGAAAACAGGTATTGATATGTGATATGCCGTTATTTTGGAAAATTTCGTCGAAGAGCGTGGTACCGCCCACAAAAATATAATACGCTATAAAAAGAAAACTACTAAAACAATATTTCTGAATTTAACTGTAGGGAGTCTACTTGCTATTAGGCAACTACGACCTGAAAGTGGGCAAAATATCGCCGGTGCACGTGGAACCTCCCATACAAGTAAAACACATTAAATACTGTTTCTCGCAAATGGTACAACATATTTTGATGAAATTTGGTATGAGGATCTGGATCATGAGTATATAAAGCATAACGAAAAGTGGGCTTTGTTTAATAACTGCAACGCCCACTTTTTACCAAAATAAAAATTTTGGTTAATAACTCAGGCATAAAAAAAAAATGGAATGAACTTTTTATTTCTTATATGCAGTCTTATGTACTTTTGATACTGAATCCGTCTTCATCAGCAGAACTGTCATTATACCTGCAGGATTTTGAAATATTGTTGCTTGAAGTTGAAGAAACGCTGTGTTTATTCTTACAGCGTAGCTACAAGAAAAGGTCAAACTCTTTTTTATCAATGGCATCGATTAGTCACACTCTTCCGTATCAAAACATTTTTCCAATAGGTCTTTTACTTTCCGAGTTATGATCCTTTGAAGATAAGATATTTCAGTCCCCATACAAAAGACGAAATATTTTGGGTGCGTGGCATATCCCATTTATTTAAGGTCATTCTATTTCACAAAAAAAAAAAATTTGTGTTTTTGATATTTTTCTTTTGTTTTTTAAACCATTCGATACTTTCAGAGTTTTTTTTCATTATTATTCTCATCGGATAGTTTATCATTTTGAAAGCATGAACATTGGAGGTGAAAAGATACGAATTTCATCACAAAAAATAGCTATGAATAAAAACATCGACTTAAATAATTAGATCAGATTGTTGACCGAGCAGGGATCGGTCTCCAGGTACTATTGTCTATGGCCATAATGAATGTGGTATAATAGCCTGCAACATTTTTTCTTGTCCTTCCATTACCTTGAATCAGGACCACAATTTTAATTAATTGTTCCCTTAATATTTCGACAATCTCGTTTCGTCTGAAGAATTAATATTTAGTGTACATGTTTTTTACTTTACATATTCTTTAGCATATCTTGTCTGCTTTAAAATTTTTAGTTTTTTTTTGTTATACCGAACCTTGATTCAACAAAATTGGTTTATTATTTCAAAAAATTTTAATCAATATTCATATGAACAAAATTGTGCTCTGTAATGCTGATTGGTTTAACTTTGGCAAACTAAAACTAAAGAATCTATATAAATACTAACAAATTTCCTTCATTCCCATCACTATACATAACATTTCAAATTCAATTCATTTTTACCTTGTATTGCAATCTAAATTGCTTATTTTCAATTCAATCCATGATTTTATGCTACTTTTAGGTTTTACACTCACATCCTGTAATCCTTGTGCAGCATTACAGCCAAATTTTATGTGCTATTCGACTTGTAGTTGTTTACTTTTGAATCCTTGAATGCAAACAAGCTTGTGTGTTTGAACATTTCGTACTCCAATACGCATATGCGAAAAGTTTTAAATGTATTGAGGTGTTGAACTTTTATTGTACCTATCGTACGATATCGAATAGAAAATTAAATTTGTATTTTTGTAAATGTAAAAAGTTTTTCATGTGTTGCCATAAAACTGATTCTTCCTGTTGATTGTTTGCTTACTAAGCAATTCTAGAATTTGCTACTTTTACTTATTTTCAATTTGAGATATTCCAAATGTCTATATTTGTCTAGTTGATGAAGATTTTAATTCTCATTCGATAGTAAGAGATGTACTTAAAATGCTGTTTATAGTTTGAAACTTTTCATAAATGAATATTTTGATATAATACTCGTAAAATATTTGGCTTAAGAAGATAACAGAAAAGAGAAGACTGAAGAAGGATTGCACTCACAAAAATCCTACTCATTAGCGAAATTGATGATGCTCTTCAAAATCGTAAAGGGTATCCCTCAACTTTTCGCATTTTAAACAAGTTTTCTCTTGAGCTTTGAAACTAACTATAAGCATATTGAAACTCAGTTCACAAATGTTTACCAACAATTTTCTTCGATTAATTCTGAAAATTTGATTGCTCAAGATCATATCTTTGTGCTATTTGCAAAAATGGATATGTACACAGAAAAAATCATCAACAAAAGTCTGACGTCAAAGTAAAAGAAACGGGGTATATTGGAAAAAACTAAAGGCACAATGGAGGAGTTTCTTCGAGGACTTATGCGCTGAGAAATCATAGAGGATGCAAGAATAACGTCTTGGCTTAGGACGCTTAACATTGCCTAAGTATAACAGCAATGTCCTGAAAAACATAATTTATAAAGACTTTGCACGGTTGAGTTATTATCGCAAAGTGATTACCCAGACACTAACTGTAGAAATAATGCTAACTGTTAAAGGTGTTACCTTTAACCTAGTCACAAATAAATACCCTACACTGCAACATTTTTTAATTTATGCTTGAATGGGAGATGTCACGTCCTCTTGTCAAAAATCACTCATTTTTTTCTCAAAGCTCACTCTAAGTAAAACTGTGTGAAATATTTTACACATAAGTGTGTGAAACATTTTTACTCCAAAAATACTTAGTTGAAAATTTACTCAATAATGTGTAAAATTTACTCAGGAGTGTGTTAAATTCTCCTATCAATGTGTAAAATTCTTTAAGAACTGTGAATTATGGAAAATTGAACTCAGTATTTATTTCACTTTACTCATTTATGTGTAAATTACTGTGACGCATGGAAAATTGACATCGATTTCTTTTATAATAAACACGAAATTAAGGAACTTAATATATTTTACAGGAAACAAAATAAAAATTTTATTTAGAAATGTGTTAAATTTGACTCAGCAGTGTGTCAAATTCTCTAGTCAACTTATAAAATTTTACTCAGCAATGTGTAAAATTCTCTCATCATTGTGTGGATAATTTCATAAAACGCTTTCAGTATAGCATTTTAAAACTTTGTCTTATATGAGAGGCACCCCTTTGTCCGAATTCAGCTAGTTTTTGATCTGGATTGTTTTTTTTTTGGTTGCGTTCTTAGTTTTCCCGTGAAAATTATTTCCATAAACAGTCAGATAGCCATCCAGACGGACATGGCATCGACTCAGGAGAATATATATAATTTTCCAAACATACCGCACCTTTTTCTTTGCATTGCAAACGGAAGTACAAAGTGAATATACCCTGGGTGTAGGGTATAAAAATAGTAAAACGCATCAGAACTCAGCAGCACATCGAAGTTTATAAGAATGAATGGATAAATATATTATGAGCCTCCTAGCAGAAAAATAAAATGACAACGGGGCTTAATGTAAACTATGTATTTTGCATCCGATTAGTTTACATAACCTGAAAATGTGGTATGTAGTCTGTTAATTTTCAGAGAATTACGATTGCCAAAAGTCATTAAGCCAAATCAAAAGAACAGTTTCTATCTTTTGCAAATAAGTATGTAAGTATTCTTCACATATATTACATATATTTTGCATATTTGTAGCAATGCACATTCAAAGTTTTAAAAACTGTTTTCCTTAAAGTATGTGTCATAAACTGAAGTCTCAAAATTTCTCCAACTTTATACAATTAGTTTTAAGATAGTCTTACCTGGATTCAATTCATACCCTAAAATAACATGTTCAACGCTATAATACAATGATGTTTTTTATAATTTTTTTTTCTGCTGTTTGCTGACCAACCAAGTTATTGTCAAAGTAATCCCTGGCTAATACTTTCATTTCCGCATCCGTTTTTGAAAATTATGTTAGTGAACGAATTTTGCTAGTGTTGGGTGTGTATGTGTGCATGGAAGAATTAGGACAAGCATGTATGGAAATTGATAATAACACAAATCCCTTAAATATCCTTATAGGATTTTGGTAAAATTTTATGAAAAATAAAAATTTCTTCACCTACTGCAACGAAATGTTTGCTAACAATATTGATGAAATAAAGAGATAAAATTTAAATTTTTTTTCACTTAAGTAATTTAAAACGATTTAGTACTTTTTTCGTTTACAAAAAAGGTTCAAAACGATGATTTGTTTACAAAAAACAAATCGAGAAAATCAAAACAAATAATTTACAGTTTTGTATTTATAAAAAATAACTTCCTACTACAGCAACAGCTGATTATGGTGCCATTGTGGCGAGGATTTTGCTGTGGAAAAAATCAAAGGCATAGTGTTGAATAAAAAACTCATACAAGAATCCAGAACTAAAGAGTGGAGATCAATGCCTTATAATGATATATGTGGTGATGAAGTTGAAAATCTTCAAAAGAAGAAAATCAAAGTGCCCATATGGACAGTGGACAAGAGTCTGCATAAAGCGAGTGTGCATGCTAGTCGTGCCGGGTCTTAACTCGTCGGCTAAGTCGGGGTTCGTGCTATATGCTTCCTCTTCCAATTATCATCAATATAAAAAATTAAATTCATGCACAAAATAAGAGAAAAACCCAAACAGCAAAAGAGGATAAATAAATCACTAAATCAAACTGCATAAGCTGTCATACAGGGTATCCTACCAAGACGAAACAAACCAGAAAAAAAAAACCCTCAAAGATACTCGATACAAAAACATTCAAAATCGAACATCATAAGAAATAAACTCGTCTTTTAGTACAGACAAAGATACTTTATCAGAGTGAGAGGCAAAGATATTACTGCCTCAGGTCTACACCCTTACCCAACCATGTCACTGAGAGACCTATATCCTCTCCCGAACCCATCCATAATTGTAAAACTAGTGAGTTTTCATCAACGCAAGACTTATATAAAAATCTATTTATTCATATTCACTTAAAACTATATACTTCAAGATAAAATATAAATTACGCAAAATGTACTCATTGTACTAATGTGCATGTAATTCAAAAGAACACTGCATAAGAATTATGAAATAAAGTTAATAAGCAGTTAAATACAATTCATCTCATATTTGAGTTTTTAGTACAAAATTCAAAACTCACAACTTATTTAGCTATTACTTTATACTATACTATACTCTGGGTTAAGAGAAAAATTTAAAAATCAAAACAAACTGACTAAATTTTCGCTCAGATTTGAATTGCATTTAGCGGAACGCATGAAAATTGGACCATAATGATCTCTCAAATCAAATTAGCACTCATTACATTAAACAAACGCATTGCTTTCTTTTCTTATAATCTTTTCTCAAAACAATAAAATGCACTTGTTTAAACTTCAAACTTAAATAGCCATAAAATAATAATACATAATAGAGAATGAAAAGAAAGAGTAAACGAGAACTTACATTGTTTTCTGCATCAACGACGATGGGCCCATTGTTGTGATGTTCCGCTTCTGTTTTAGATGTTACTCTCTTGTTATTTTAAGCTAGGTTTGATTTTATGCTAGGTATAAGTTTCTCTCACTCTCTACATTAGGCTTTTAAATTGAATATTATTTTTCTTATTAGAACTAAGTTTTTAAAGTTTTCTCTTCTCTATGTTAGGCGATTAAATTTAAATTTACATTTGTTCGAGATACTAGCGTATTTTAGGTTTTATTTAACCCAGTAAACAGTAATTAAATATTACGTTTAATATTTTTAAATTCTATTAGAATTCACTCAAATTTAATTAGATTGAAAATTTAATTTTTATCATTAATTTTGATTTCAATAATGAACTAAAATTGAAATAAATTCAAAAAGACAAATTTTTAATGCATTAACCTATAAAAGGCAGTTTCCATTTGAATATATAACCTCTTACGCAATTTAAAAAATGTGAAATTGCTTGAAAAAGATTTAATACCTTGGATAATATAAGTTTTGGTATTAGGAAAACAACCTTGATCTTATATTTAAAGTGATAGATATAACTAAAACCTAATCAAGTATATTAGACTTTATGAATTCAAATTTAGCAAATTTGATGTAAGAAAAACTCTTAAAATTAAATCTGAATAAAGTTTAAGGAAAACTATTCATAAGCGAAGCAAATTTCACGAAAAGAAAAAAAAACTTAAGATTTAGATTTAAATTATGTTGGATTTAAATGAATTAATTTCTATAAAAAAAATGTGCTCTTAATATGGACGACTGTGACCAACGCCATTTTGGTTTAAAATATATGAATAACTATATATACCGTATATGTACATATATATGTCTATATGTAGATTTACATATACTATGTATATATACCACGAACTGAGGAGCACTATATTAATTGAAAATTTCTTCTGTAGTGTATTAGGCCTGCGATTTAATTTTGATGTAAAGTTGGATTTTCTGATGAATTGAAGATAATCGACTTAAATCAACTGACGGATATTTGAAGGATCGATTTTCTGGAACATTCATATTTTTATACGTGAACTGGAGCAGCAGTTTTTTACAGATTTTGCGAAGCACCAGATTTTAAAAGATTGCGCATCTTCAAGCTGCTGCTGAAAATGCGCCAGAAAATTTAACCTTCTTTTGAACCTTCCAATTATATTGGGGTGCTCCTGAAATAATCACAGTTTTTACAAAAAAAAATCATGGTTAAACATTCTTTTTAATTACCTTAACCATATAAAGATTACACTGGATTTACCTCAGCACTGTCTCTATTTTAATTTAGGATTTTTCTTTAATCACTTAAATTTCAAATATATATTAAAACTGAGCTTGGGTAGAAACTTTTTAATTTAAAAAAAACTTTTTAATATAAAAACTTTGAAGAATTTTCTAATCTAGTCTTGGTCGCAGTCAAAATCGAAAAGACTGAGTATTGAGAAATTTTCTCATACCAAGGCGCTTGAAACAAAACCAACAAGTGTACGGTATTGTTCCGAATCGAAATTCCTACATATAAAAAAAATGTTAAATGTTCGGCAAAGTCAGGGCGCTGCATACTCTATGCGCTTTATATGAACAAAATATCTTGTCGTAAATATATGCAACAGGCAAGTGCAAATACAAAATAGAGCGAACGTAGAGTACACAATTGCAGTGATCAGCTTACACATAACAAAAGCCCGTGTAAAGCAGAATTGCGTATTCAGGAGTGGCCAACTAATTTTGTGTTTCAGATCGTATAAAAAACATAGACTGTATAACAGTTTACACTGATGTAGTTTTTGGCGTATTCCTCAAAAGAAATTAGATCGCCTATTACAGCCTCAGCAGTGTCGATGGCCATCAATGATGACCTGTACTTATTTAAATGTAACCAAGTAGGTTTTAATTATAGTTCTGCATTAATGAGCTATTTCATTGATATATTTTTAGAAAAGGAAATTGGTCGGACCTAATTGGAATTGATGCTATGGTAAAAGATAGATACATTTTACAGTCGAATATAAAAACTGACAACGACGTAACGTTGTTGGCAGAAAACTATCAATATTTTCTGCAGTTAACGGACAAAACAAATATTTTGTTAATGCTTTGGGAATCTACAACTTTGCAGAAAAAAGGTAATGGATTTTGATCCGCAAGAAAATTAAATTCAAAATATCGGCAAGACTATTTCAACGCTGGATTTAAGCAGTTTATCAGTATATGCATATAAGCAAAAAGCAGAGCAGACTAATTGGAACAAACACTTTGTAACAACAGGATGGACTTTTGAAAATTTGCGCCAATATAATATAAATCAAAGAGATGATTAGAATTGCGGGAACCATGTTTTAGCTAAAAGATGGGTCTTTAACACCAAAAATATAAACCTTTGATTACACAGTGCAACATTTTTCAAGTCATTGACGGTGAACTAAAATCCGTTATAAGGCGTCGAAAGTACTCGCCGAAACAAGTAATTCTGCCAGAGCGTTTTTCAAAGTTGACTCATATATGGATTTTATGGTCATTTTTGCGATTTTAAGGCACTCGATGAATTTTTTTCGTTTAAGTTTGTTCGGCAATCGCTCAAAGTTGCAATTTTCAGCTGGATAATTATAATGCTGAAAATTGCAACTTTTTGCCTCAAATTGGATTTCGAGCGATTTTTCGATTTTTTCATATGGCTATATCTCGGTAACGAGCCGAGATATTGTTTTGATGACTTCAGCAATGTTGTAGCTATTGTATAGAAGAAAAAAATGCGGAACAAACTTATCCGAAAAAAATTCATCTAGTGCCTTAAAATCGCAAAAATGACCATAAAATCCTTATATGAGTCAACTTTGCAAAACGCTCTGGCGAGTACTTCGACGCCTTATAACGGATTTTAGTTCACTTTTTATGTGCCGCACTGTGAAGTGATGAAAAAATGTATTATAAAAACGATTTTGTTTGAAATAGTTAAATAATAATTTGAAAAAAAAAAAAAAAAATGGATCTATACTTTATCTTTCCTTGCGGTAGGGGATATGGTTGACTAGTCAGATTATGGTGCCCTTCTAAGGATCAAGGTAGGGTGGGTGACGATGCACGTATCTCGGTTTTCATCTAAGAGATACTTATCTTCTTTCCAATATGCTGTGACTGTATTTGCATAATTTTTTTTCAGACTCTTATGGTCAAAATTTACTTCTTTCGATGGTTCTTAAACATAGTTTCCGATTTATTTTAATCTACCTAAGGACTCTGAAATAAAAATTTTTTTGTGAGTGGATTTTAAAAGGAGTGCCAAGAATCCCCCAGCCGATTGTTTTGCTAGCCGCATGATCAGACGGGTCTCGCTCCGGTCACTCTTGATAAAATGCAGGTTGTGGAAAAAAAATCTTTTGGCATAAAATTGCTTCGGGCAAGAAAATTTTTTTTTTATGGCCTTATTTTCTATTACACAACCCCAAGCACATAACAGTCTCCTAGGTAGGGAAATCATAATATGTAACTATTACAGGTCCTTATTATATATCCCTTATGACCCATTCTTTACGCCCAATCTATGTTCATCTGATTACCAGATATATGCTTCTCCATTATATAAAAATTATCAAGGTTCGAACTTCGAAGTGGTCTAACAAAAATGATATCACGATTATAACTATTAAAAAACTATCGCGTAGGGAAGTTGTAAGTGCATATTCACAAAGTAGGTTTGATCTTTTAAATAATTATGAGGAACAATTTCCGAAACTTGGCACTAAAAATTCAAATACTATTAACAAAGATAGTGCAGTTAACAAGATACTCCCAAAAGTTTCAGTTCAATAACTTAACTGCCAGAACCAATGAAGAGTAAATCATTTTCAAAACCTACAGAGAGAAGAAACAAGAGTCTATGATTGCTGCAGAAAACATTTATATATGTAGTCTCTGAGTTAAATTTGCCAAGTTATGTAGTATGTATAATTTCAACAAAATAGCAATATCATCAGAGGTGTGCGCCTGGAGCAAAAAATTATTGATTAAAGCTCACCAGCAGAAATGTTATGCACCCATATAAACTTGATTTTGAAACCTTGCGTTTTATTTAGAATTTTATGGATGTTAAGTTTTTCTAAACGCAAGCCAACAACAACAAAAAGTAACATAACCTACCGCATTTATGTATGGAACGCGTTGCTTGTTGCAACAACAAAAGGTGCGAGCGTAAACTTGCAATAATTCCATACGCTGCTAGCATGCTTTGATCCGAATTTCAAAAAATCGGGAATTCGGGAATTTTAATTTTGTCGAATTTATTTTTTTTTTCATAGTTTTCAAAGCATGCTTGGACTTACATCTGGCAAATTTTGTGAGTTGATTTTTTAATCAGCCGATTAGATATTTAAGCTTTTTAACGTTATTCACGTGTACATGTCTGATTCACATTGTCAACAATTACGCAGGTTTACAAATAGCCCAGGCAAATTAGCAAAAAAATTGACGTTAAATAACAATAATTAGGGGAAAGCTGAAAATCGGTACAGACCTTAGAAACACCATTACAAATAATCTGTCAAAAGTCCCCATTGATCCCATGTGAGCTAAAAAAGTTATTCAAGGTCAAAGGTCACAAAAAATAGTTTTTTAGAAATATCTCGCCAGCGGTACCTTCTAGAGAAAAATGTTTGTAGGCAATTTTGTAGCTTATAAAATTTCCTGTAAAAACTTATCACATTTTGTTTTCATGCGATTTATAGTTTAGGAGATATCCTAATTTAAATTGACGGTCTCTCCGAACACTTTTTTCGTCCGACTATTGTTTTCAGGGTTGTCACATCGTATTTTTTTAAGGAATTCTTAAAGCAAACAATTTAGCAAAATAAAAATAAAAAATTTTTTGTTTTAAAAAGTTTATATAAACTTTAAAAGTTGAACATTCACTTTTAGGGTTGCCACCTGGTTTTTTTCGTATATTTGGCTTAATCCATATACTATAAAAATAAAAACTAGTAAGGGTGTTACCTTTGGCCTGGCCAAACATTAAATACCCTACACTGCAGTATTTTATAAATTTTGCTTATATGGGAGGTGCCACGCCCTCTTGTCCGAGTTCACTCAGTTTCTGTACAGAGCGTGCATTTATTGTTCTTAGTGTCTAAGTGAAATTCGGTTGGATTATCTCAAAAAACGTTTTAAGTATAGCGTTTTGAAGCTTTTGCTTATATGGGAGGTGCCACGCCCTCTTGTCCGAATTCACCTAGATTTTATTGAGAGCTTGCATTTATAGTTCTTAGTATCTGAGTAAAATTTAGTTTGATTATCTAAAAAAAAAACGGTTTTAGTATAGCCTTTTAAAGCTTTTGCTTATATAAAAGGTGCCACGCCCTCTTGTCCGAATCCGCCTAGTTTTTGCTCAGAGCTTGCGGTGATACTTCGTAGTATTTAAGTGTATTTTGGTTGAATTGTTGTGAAAAATACTATTAAAGTTGCATTTTGAACATATTTTTTGTATGGGCGGTAGGCGTGTCCGTTGACCGATTTCGCTCATTTTCAATCCCACGAGCTATCTTTTACGACAAAACCAACGCGTCAAATTTCATTGAATCATCATGGTTAATTTTCCCGTAAAAAATATTTCCACACACAGCCAGCCAGCCAGCCAGCCAGCCAGCCACCCAGCCAGACAGACGGACATGGCTATATCGACTCAGGAGGTGATGCTGATCAAGAATATATATACTTTTCTATATCTGCCACGCCTCCTTCTCTGCGTTACAAACGGAAGGACAAAGTGAATATACCCTGGGTGTAGGGTATACAAATTTTAGTTTTGAAACGCTTAGATAAAGTTTATAAAAATCCATTATACATTTTTAGGGTTGCCACCTAGGTCATTCTACAAAATTTTGATTAAATCTCACTTTTTTCGACTTAATTGAATTCTTTGGCCTTTAAATATGGTCAGGTGAAACACTGAAAGCTTTGTTTATTTTTTGAAGAGATTATTTAACCGTATTTGAAAGCCAAAAAATTCAATTAAGTCGAAAAAAAGTGAGATTTAATCAAAGTTTTGTAGAATGACCTAGGTGGCAACCCTAAAAATGTATGATGGATTTTTATAAACTTTATCTAAGCGTTTCAAAACTAAATTTTTTTTTTTATTTTTATAGTATATGGATTAAGCCAAATATTCGAAAAAAAACCAGGTGGCAACCCTAAAAGTGAATGTTTAACTTTTAAAGTTTATATAAACTTTTTAAAACAAAAATTTTGTTTTTTCTAAATTGTATGCTTTAAGAATTCCTGAAAAAAATACGATGTGACAACCCTGAAAACGATAGTCGGACGAAAAAAGTGTTCGGAGAGACCGTCATAGGGAATCGCACGTACTATAAAATGCATGAAAAAAATTTTTCGTAGGGCACATTTTATAGGAAATTTTATAAGCTACAAAATTGCCCACAAAAATTTTTCTCTAGAAGTTACCGTTGGCGAGATATTTCCAAAAAACTATATTTTGTTTTGACGCCCTAAATCCGAATCCGGGGTCCATTTTTTCCCAGAATGTTACAGAGAAGAGATTTCAAGGTTATACAGAGGTCAAAATGCTAATAATACAGTGAAATTTCTTCTCTGTTAACATTCTAAGAAAAAACGGACCCCAGATTTGGATTTAGGGCGTCAAAATACCTAGGAAATACATGGTTTGGTCAAAACGGCATTGCTTTTTTTTTTGTAAACCTGTGTTATAAGTTTGTAAGTTTACAAAAAAAAAAGTAAAGCTAGTAAGGACGTAATCTTTGGCCTGGCCAAGCTGCAGTATTTCGAAAATTTAACTTATATGGAAGGTGCCAGGCCCTCTTGTCTGAGTTCACCCATTTTTACATTTATAGCCCTTAGTGTTTAGGTAAAATTTAGTTGGATTGTTTCAAAAAACGTTCAGTACAGCATTTTGAAACTTTTGGTTATATGGGAGGTGCCGCGCCTTCTTGTCTGATTTCGCCCTGTTTTTGGTGGAAGCCTGTGTTTATTATTCTTATTATCTGAGTGATATTTGGTTGGATTATCTCAAAAATATTTCAGTACAGCACTTTGAAACTTTTGCTTATATGGGTGGTGCCACGCCCAGTTTTTGCCTAGAGTGTGCACTTATAGCCTTTTTTATTTGGGTGAAATTAAGTTGAAAAATCTCAAAAAACTCGTTCAGTATAGCATTTTAAAATTTTTGGTTATATGGGAGGTGCCACGATTTCTTGTGCGATTTCGCCTTGTTTTTGAAATTGCATTGTCGTGAAAATTACTCACCAAGTTTATTGTATGGGCGGTAGCCGTGTCCGTTGACCGATTTCGCTCATTTGCAAATTCATTGAATTATTTTGCTCAGTTTCCCAAAAAATGTATTTTCACACACAGCCAGCCAGCCAGACAGAAGGACATGGCTATATCGGGCCTTATCGTAAATCTGAAGGGAGTTTCCATTCTCGAGAATATCCTTCCTCCCGGGGAGGGAGCACTGGAAGTAGTGAATATTTTATGAGTGAAAACTCCCCTTCCTACAGGGATACTTTTTTTATTTTAATATCGTTGACATTTTCAGAAATAATCAGTTTGCAACGCTTTTTTTTTCGAAGACTGTTGACATTTTGCACAAAACCAACATCTGGCAACGCTGAGTCTTTCCCATATCTTTGACAAAAAAATGTGGCAACACGTTTTTTTATAAATCGTTGACATTTTTTTCCATTTTCCACTGGATTTTGGCAGCTGACTTAAAAAAAAAAAAGATAAACAAGAAACAGCAACTGCAGAAGAAGAAAAAGGAGTAACTGCAGCAGTATAAAATTTGTGAAATTTAAGTTAATGCTTTGCTTTTTAAAGTAAAAAATGTCTTTTAAATCAATTTAGTGGATTTTAAAATTCAAAAGTTTGCACCAAAAAGTTACCTAAAAATAAATTTTAGCAGAACCAGTATAAGTTGGAAACGCTTAGATGATATTAAAAACTTTAGTGTCATATAGTGTCAATAAGCTTTAAAATTGTTGTACTAAAGTTTTTAATTTCTCAAACGTTGTACTAAGCATTTTATGCCTAGTACACTTTTTTCGTAAGATGCTTTCCTCTTGAGTAAAAAAAGATTTTTGCCTTCCGCTTGCGTTCAAAAGCCAAATTTTGAGACTGAATTCGGAATCAGCATCATTAAATACATCGATTTATTTATTTTTTTGGTTTCCTTAGAAGATCTATGAAAACTATCTGTTAACATATTTTGCCAAAAATAACATATAGTGCCAAGGTTTCGATATTGCGAAGAATGTTGTTTTACTCAGAAATTAGGAACTAATGATTTTATAAGAAAAACGTGGTACCTTACGTCATCCCATTAAGATATCTTATCTTAATGCCTTGAAAACATGAAAATTAATTTTTTTTAAGTCCAATTTAATTATACTTAATTGTTTTTAGTGAGTAAAACTGTTGCAAAAAGCTTAGTTGTTGAAATTATTTTAAAGATAAAATAATGCATAAAAATATAAAAATTTAAAAAAAATTCGCTAGAGCAAAATAAGAAAAAAATCGGTTTTTGAAAGTGCAAACACCTCAAAAAATTAACCAATTTTGAAGTTTAAAGTGCCGCTAAAAAAAATTGGGAAAGAGTAGATTAACTATTATTAATGCAGAATATGTCTCAAAATATTTAAAAAAAATGCGATTTAATTTTTGCAAATACCTTATCTGGTTAGTTAGAAAGAAGTACTCAAAAACTACAAAACTTCTTAAAAAAGCACCTTCAAGCTCGTTGCGGAATATCTAATTGCATTTTTTTTTTGGTTCCAAAGCACTTTTTGTAATCAGCAGAATCCAAGGATTCAGAAAAGTCGCGCGCACCTTGACTTTTTAACACTTTCGGATTTTCGATCACTCTAATATATATGTATATGCAGTTATACAAGCTATGATTATGAAAGTTGGTGAACTTATGCATAATGTTTCTTCCATCAATCATGCAGGGGGTTTGAACGAGGGGACGTTGCACCCCCTATGAAAAAATCACATAAAATGTATAGCATTAGTAGACCCCTCTTAATTGACTTGATGAAAATTTCAATTTTTTCGGTTCAATTAACCGGGGCCCGCTAATTGATCCGGCTGATCAATTTGGAAATGCTTATGGGAATCGATAGCTTAGAATATGTTTACTACGAGTCCATCAGTCTGCCGTGCTGAATCGGATGCCTAAGCACATGACCGGCCTGAAAAGGAAAAGGCGAAAATCAGTTATAGAAAAATGTTTGGGCAATTTTGTAGCTCATAAAATTTCTTATAAAAAGTCGTAAGAGTTATATTCGTACGGCTTACAGTTCCGGAAATATAGAATTATTCAACATTCATATTACTCTGCTCACTTGAACGCAGCATATCGCCGGTGCTTACGAAGAAAATTTTCCAACCGAAAATTGCGACGAAGAAAATCTTTTTTTTGAAATTGCGGCGAAAAAAATCTTTTTTGTAATATGCGGACAAGAAAATCACTTTTTATAAAATGCGGCGAAGAAAATCACTTTTAACAAAATGTGGCGAAGAAAATCTCTTTATTTAGTGAATACTTTTCGACGAGTTACGAAAATAAACATTTCACTTGAAACCGCAGCGAATGAAGCGAGATTTTCTTCGCCGCATTTTGTAAAAAGTGATTTTCTTCACCGCATATTGTAATAAGTTATTTTGTTCTCCGCATTTCGTATAAAGTGATTTTCTTGTCCGCATTCGCACAAAATAGATCTTTTTCGCCGCAGTTTGAAAAAAAGGATTTTCTTGTCCGCATTTAAAAAAGAGATAGTCTTCGTAAGCACCGGCGATATATCGTTAGCTATACTTTTCACACTTTTTTGCATGCATTTATAAAGATTATTCCGGTAAAAAACTGTGTACGCATAAAAAGTTATTCAGGGTAAAATTTTTCTATAATTTCCAGTGGCATTAGAAATAAAACTAGTAAGGGTGTAAAATTTGGCCTGGCCAAACATTAAATACCCTACACTGCAGTATTTTTAAAATTTTGCTCATAAGGGAGGTGCTACGCCCTCTTGTTCGAGTTCACCCAGTTTTTGTTCAGAGCTTGCATTTATAGGTTTAAATGTCTGAGTGAAAAATGTTTTCAGCATAGTGTTTTGAAGCTTTTGCTTATATAGGAGGTGCCACGCCCTCTTGGCCGAGTTCCTCTAGTTTTAGCTTAGAGCGTGCATTTATAGTCTTTAGTATTTGAGTGAAATTTGTTTGGATTATCTCAAAAAACTCTTTCCGTATGGCATTTTGAAACTTTTGCTCGTATGGAAGGTGCTACGCCCCCTTGTACGATTTCACCCAATTTTTGTTGAGAGCTTTCACTTATAGTTCTTAGTGTCTGAGTTAAATTTGGTTCGAATATCTCAAAAATCGCTTTCAGTATAGCGTTTTGAAGCTTTTGCTTATATGGGAGGTGCCACGCCCCCTTGTCCGATTTTACCCAATTTTTGTTGAGAGCTTTCATATATAGTTCTTAGTGTCTGAGTTAAATTTGGTTCGAATATCTCAAAAATCGCTTTCAGTATAGCGTTTTGAAGCTTTTGCTTATATGGGAGGTGCCACGCCCTTTTGTCCGAGTTCGCTCAGTTTTTTCTCAGAGCTTGCGCTTACAATTTCTAGTATTTATGTGTATTTTGGTTGCATTGTCGTGAAAAATACTCCTAAAATTGCATTTTGAATATATTTTTTATATGGGCGGTAGGCGTGTCCGTTAACCGATTTTGCTCATTTTCAATCCCCCGAGCTATCTTTGATGACGGAGGCAGTGTACCAAATTTCATTGAATTATCTTGCTTAGTTTTCCCAAAAAGTGTATTTCCACACACATCACCCAGCCAGCCACCCAGCCAGCCAGCCAGCCAGCCAGCCAGCCAGACAGACGGACATGGCTATATCGACTGAGGAGGTGACGCTGATCAAGAATATATATACTTTTCTATACCTGCCACGCCTCCTTCTCTGCGTTACAAACGGAAGGACAAAGTGAATATACCCTGGGTGTAGGGTATAAAAAGGAGCAGACGTACTTTTGACGATTTAAAACCTTCAAGGCCATCTGTTGGAAAAAACTATTAATCCTTCAGCGCAGTTCAACAAATAAAAGGCGACAAACGTCTTTACATTTGAAAGTTTATTGAGAGAGTAAAATAAATGAAAAACTTAAATTGAAAATTCAATACAAATTAGATTGAAAAACAAAAGGCAAAACAGAATTTATGTGACAGTGATTTTAGATACAGTATGATCAAATATACATATTGTATTGCATATAATATTTATCTTCAACACCATCACCTCTTCTGGACAAAGTACGTAAAGCACAATCCACTTTCGGCGGTGTTAAAAATATCAGCTTGATCAAAACCCTTTAATAATCCGGGAGGAACTAAGTTTTTGAAATCATTTGTACCTTTTGCGTTTTCTGGGGATTTTTCTCCATGGACTTTGCGAAAGACGACACCTTAACAGTCCTTAGCCAGTCCACCAGTATGATTTTTGTTGTTCTTTTAAAAGGCGTATTTTACATGTATTTTGCATTTGGAAACCATTTTCTTCCTATTAATTAACCGGGGAAACTAATTAAGTGGGAATCAATTAACAGGGGACTTGGGTGCCTTTTTCAATGAGGACAGTTTCACTAGACTTTTTTTAATTCAATTATCCGGGAAAATCAATTAAAAGGTTTTCAATTAAGCGGGGTTTACTGCATCAGTGTTCCTATATCAGCTATTATTATGAAACTTGGTACATGGATATTTATTGCGTCTACTATTCAGAAGGATTGAGCGAATGGGATTTGCACCCCCGTACAGTAAAAATACTCAAAATGATATATTTCTACGCCTATAGTTGCTATCATTATAAAAGTTGGTACATATATATATATTCTATTCACCTTGAAAAACCTGAGGGGTTGGAAAAGAACATATGAAAAGGGCATCGGGGCGAACAAACAAAGTCGCTACCTGGCCAGCTAGTTATATATAAATACAAGTTTAAATGTTAACAAAATCAAAGTTCTTTAAGTATAAACGACATTCAATTAAATGTGAGACCATTATATTTAATGAACCCCACAGATACTATATTAAATAGTAGGGTTGACAACTCTATTCACAACCATCATTTTTATATAATTCCTGTATTATTTCAAGCGGTTTAAATATTGCGTAGTTTTTTTTATACATAAGCTCGTAGTAATTATGTATTACTTTCTGTCATCTAAAATGTAGGCCTCACAATCTACACTTAAATTGTCAACAATAACGTGAAAAATTCAAATTTATGTCACGTTTAAAATTTTAGCATCATAAATTTTAATGCAAATTCGCCATTCCTTATAATTGTTCATATTTTTTTGGACAAATTTGCATAATTCCGCTATTCAGCTTTGTACTTCCGGCATTTCGCTGTCAGTGTTGCTGTTCTTATATTGTTATTGTTGCTAATGTTCTTATTGTTGTTGTTGTCCTGTTAAGTTATGCACTACCATATTTTTATGACGAATTTGCATTTTATTGCCAAGAGGGTTTTCAGAATTGTAATTGAGTTAAAGATAATTGCAATAAAATATTTTCACTTCAAATTACTCGTAAAATGCGACTTTAAGTGCGATCGTATATGGGTTTTTCTATACTGAATTAAATCCAAAAAGTTTTTATAAAGCTGTTAAGCCTTATTCTACACAGGCTAATATTCGTCGTAATCGTATAGATAGATAGAGGAATTGAGTGTGCAAAATATGAGTATCGAAAACAGGGCTCAGGGGCTAAATCGCCGCATCAGAGAACGTACAATTCGTGACGTTAAGTTATGTATTCATGTGAACACATGAATTTACTTCACGATTTGTACGTTCACGGATACGTCGTTTTGACCCCAGATTTTTAAAGCCAAGACCATGATACAATTATAGAGGAAGCGCCAAATTGTCAATACGAGCAAAGCGCTGACAAAAAAGTAGCAAGTTCGGTCAATGAGAACATAATGGAAACAGCAAAATTGATGTACGTAGTTTTGCTAATTAATTTTGACTGAACTTCTTACAAAATAAGATGAACAAGAAAGGCCCTCTGACGCTGGCGCTACCTTGTTAATTGTATCCACGGCGTGCTTGAACCAAGTTTAAATAAAAGTTTCTTGCATATGAGTTTTTTGACTGAATTATGTTACGTAATAACTTCACGAATCAAATGATCCCAAAATTAAAAAAATCGAATGGGCCCTTTTTGAAATAAGGAGCCTTAAGCAATAACTATAAAAAGTTAATACAACACAAAATTAAAAATATTTGTAACATTTTGCAAACCATTTTTTCTAAACTAATTTGAGGTCGCTGAACACGAAAAACGCATTTATTTTTTTTTCCTTGGGGTCGTTCCCAAGTTATTCGATAATTTATAATTTCGAGGTAATAGCTTCATATACATCAATATATTTCTATGACGCCAAGTCCGATCAATTTTATTTTTCCACGCTTACAAAGAGTGATTAACGGCGCTTCTAACAAGTATACCAATAATTATGCTCCAAACAAAATTGACTGAGTTAAAGCAGGAAAAAGCTTGATATTTCAAAAATTTTTTAAATTTTTCACATCAACTTCAAATGAAACACTTTGTTTTTGGCACATATTTTTTTTAAATAATTATTTTAAGAAATGTGATTTAATGGCGCATATAATTGCAAACATTTAAAGCCTATGTTGAGCAAAATTAAATGAAATTTCCAAAAGATATTAAGGTTTTAGTGCAATAGAGAAATTTCGATTTCTTTCAAAAATTAATATTTTTGATACAATCCGCAATGTTCTTCTACAGAGAATGATTAGAAGTTACTTAAAACATCTTTAAAGTGTTCAATAAATGTAGGGTGTCCTATTTGGAGGCTGAAAAATTGGATCTGTTG
>CATOTO010000209.1:0-49217 GCA_951812925.1 Calliopum simillimum | reverse complement strand
GGCCTGCTGTTGCTGGGCGGTGGTGAGCAAGGCCAATACCGGACCATCCAGTTGCCTCGTCAGCAGACAGGCCGCCGCCAGCGGAGGACGACGGGAACACCACTGGGCGTCGACGGCATGCTGTACGACCCTTGATTGATCGGCGCGGCCTGTACCGGCGCTGTGTCGATCGGTGCGGAGCTGCTCGGGCCGGGCGTCCACGGCTCGGCATTGATCGGGCGCCGCAGTGGCTGCGCCGCTGCCCGGCACCATCACCACCCACAACCCGAAATCCTGCGGCATTGCCTCCTGCGGCATTGCCTGAGGTTTGGCCTGCGCCGGACGGTTGGTCACCGTCTGGCGGAACCCGCCATTGGCCGAGATGCGGTCATTGCTGGAAGCGTTGCTGCTCGCATCCACCACGGGAATCGAGCCGCGCTGCACGCTGGAGCAACCGCCCAGCAAGGCCAGGACGGTAATAGCTGGAATCCACAACTTGTTCACTTGAAACCCTCGTTTGCTTAATGCATCCAGCCCTTGACCCAATCCATCACCGAATCCGCATCCGCAGGCGCACTGCCACCGCATGCCGGACCGGGTGGTGGCTCACTGCCGCGAATATACGGCATCTGTACTGCGCCCGGACAATTGGCATCGGAACCTTGCCCACTGTGCGGATCGATCCAGGCCTGAACGATGTTGTCCGGCTGCGGCATATTCAGCGGCAGCGGGTCGGCCTTGCGCATGAAACTGGTCCACACCTGCAACGCGCCGGTCGCGCCGGTGAATGGCGTTTTTCCGTTATCGTCACGGCCCAGCCAAACCACCGCCAGCACATCCTGGCCGAAGCCGGCGAACCAACTGTCGCGCGAATCGTTACTGGTACCGGTCTTGCCCGCCAGTGTCAGGTTCGATGGCAGGACTTTATAGACCGAGCTACCGGTGCCTTCACGCATCACGCGCTGCATGGCGTTCTGGATCAGGTAGATGGAGCCTGCATCGAAGCGTTGCTGAATCTGGAACGGGTAACGCTTGAGCGGCTCACCGTCGGCCGTCAGTACGCTGCGAATCCCGCGCATCGGCGTATTGAAACCGCCGTTGGCGAGGGTCTGGTACATGGTTGCGACTTCCATAGGCGTCATCGCACCCGCACCCAGCAGGATCGACGGGAACGCCGGGAATTCACGGGTGATGCCCAGCCGCGCGAGCGTTTTGAGCACGCTCGGCACGCCCACTTCCAGACCCAGCCGCGAGGTGGAGATATTGTAGGAGTGCGCGAGCCCCTGATAGAGGAACACCGTGCCATGGGAACGTCGGTCGAAGTTCTGCGGCGTCCACACCTGACCGTCAGCCCCTTTGACCGATAACGGGTCATCGGAGAGCCAACTGGTAAGGGTGTATTTGCTCGGTTTTTCCAATGCCGTGAGGTAGACCGCCGGCTTGACCAGCGAGCCAATCGGTCGCACCGCGTCCAGCGCGCGGTTGAAGCCAGCAAAACTGGCCTGACGGCTGCCGATCATGGCCTGGACTTCACCGGTTTCCGGGTTGGTCACGACCATCGCTGCTTCCACTTCATCGGAGCCTTTACGCCCGGTAAGGCGCTTGAAAGTGTCGTTGACGGACGCTTCGGCTTTCATCTGCAGAATCGGATCAAAACTGGTGAAGATGCGCAGACCCTCTTCGGTCAAGTCTTCGTCGCGGTAGTCTTCACGCAACTGGCGTTTGACCAGGTCGATAAAGCCGGGGAAGGAACTGTCCGCCAGCTTGCCGCGAGTCGTGACGCCCCAAGGGCATCTTCTTGGCTGCGGCGACCTGTTCAGCGGTGGCGACGCCCTGCTGTTCCAGCACATCCAATACCAGGTTACGACGCTCCAGCGCGCGCTCCGGGTTGCGACGGGGATTGTAGTAGGAAGGGCCCTTGACCATGCCCACCAGCAAGGCGACTTGATGCAGTTTCAATTCGGACAGCGGTTGGCCAAAGAAGAACTGACTGGCCAGGCCGAACCCGTGCACTGCGCGCTGGCCATCCTGGCCGACAAATACCTCGTTGAGGTATGCCTCGAGAATCTCCTGCTTGCTGTAGTGCAGCTCCAGCAGCATGGCCATCATGGCTTCGGTGAGCTTGCGGGTCAGACTGCGCTCACTGGTGAGGTAGAAGTTCTTGACCAATTGTTGCGTGAGCGTACTGCCGCCCTGGGTCATTTTGCCGCCGGACGTGTTGATCCAGATGGCACGCGCAATTGACTTCGGTGAAACGCCCCAGTGGCTGTAGAAATCGCGATCTTCTACGGCGACCAGGGTTTCCAACAGGTACGGAGGCACTTGATCGAGCTTGATGAGGATGCGGTCTTCCAGGTTTTTAGGATAAATCCCACCGATCATCAGCGGTTCAAGGCGCACCACCGGCAGCTTCGAGCCATTGAGCGACGACAGCTCGGCCACATAATCACCGGAAAAGCGCACGCGAACCGGCTGGGCTTTTTCCAGCCCTTCATAGAACTGGAAGCCGCGCGTGTTCAGGTCGACAGTATTGCCGCTGACGGCCGCAGAGCCCGGGCCGTTACTCACAGGCTCGCGGCGATAGCCCAAGGCATCGAGTTCAGTGAGGAAGTCGTCCTTGCTCAGCTTCTGGCCGGTGAACAACTCCAGCGGGCGGGCGTAAACCTTGGCCGGAATGGTCCAGCGCTTGCCAGAGAATTTCTCCTGGACCACCGCATCGAGGTACACCGCGAAGCCGGCGAGCACGACCAGGCCCACGAGGCCGAGCTTGAGCGCCCAGCCGAGCCATGGGCGCAGGCCACGGGAGGGAGGTTTTTTACGGGAACGGGGAGATCGGGATCGAGTCATGGCGGCGGATTATACGCACTTTATTTGATGATCAACATGAGCCGGACAGCGGTTTGCACGACCGTCCGTAGCGGCCATAATGCCCGCCATGAATTTTTCCAGACTCTGAAGGATCGCCCGTGAGCCAGTCCCTGATCGCTGCCCTGCAAAACCCGGCGTTGTATCCGCACCCGGTTGAAGCGTTCCATGTCATTGAGACCCATATTTCGTGGGTCATCCTCACCGGTCCCTACGCTTATAAACTGAAGAAACCGATGAACTTCGGCTTCCTGGATTTCACCGACCTGGAAAAACGTGGTCACTTCTGCAATGAAGAACTGCGCCTCAACCAGCGCCTGACCAAAGATTTGTATCTTGAGGTGTTGCCGATTACCGGCACTGCCGAATCCCCAAGGGTGGGCGGCGACGGACCGGTGATCGAATATGCGCTAAAAATGCGCCAGTTCCCTCAAAGCCAGATGCTCAGCACCCTGCAGGCCAATGGCGAACTGACCAGTGCACACATCGACGAGATGGCCAGGCAGATCGCGCACTTTCACCTCACTGCACCCAAAGTCCCACAGGAACACCCTGCTGGTACGCCGGATGAAGTGATGGCGCCAGTGCGGCAGAACTTCGAACAGATTCTTCCTTTCCTCAGCGACAAGGCAGACCTGATCCAGCTCGAAGCGCTGCAAGCCTGGGCAGAAAGCAGCTTTGACCGCCTCAAGCCACTGCTGGCCCAGCGCAAGGCCGAGGGTTTTACCCGCGAGTGTCACGGTGATATCCACTTGGGCAACGCCACCGTGATTGATGGCCAGGTGGTGATTTTCGACTGCATCGAGTTCAACGAGCCGTTTCGTTTCACCGACGTGTACGCCGATACCGGCTTCCTCGCCATGGACCTGGAGGACCGTGGGCTCAAGTCCCTGGCACGGCGCTTCATCAGCCAGTACCTGGAGCTGACGGGAGACTATCAGGGACTGGAAGTGCTGAACTTCTACAAGGCGTATCGCGCGCTGGTACGCGCCAAGGTCGCGCTGTTCAGCATGCCGAGCGAAGCAAGCCCGGTGCAACGCGCCACCACGCTGCGCCAGTACCGCAATTACGCCAACCTGGCGGAAAGCTACAGCACCATTCCGTCGCGCTTTCTGGCGATCACCCATGGTGTATCGGCAGTGGGCAAGAGCACCGTCAGCATGCGTCTGGTCGAAGCACTGGGCGCCGTGCGCCTGCGTTCGGACGTTGAGCGCAAGCGCCTGTTCGGTGAGCAGCAGGTTGAAAACGCGCCACAGGCGGGCATCTACGCTGCCGATGCCAGCACGAAAACCTACGCGCGCCTGAACGAAATCGCCGACACCGTGCTGCGCGCCGGCTTTCCGGTGGTGCTCGACGCAACCTTTCTGAAACGCGAACAACGCGAAGCCGCCGCCAAGGTCGCCGAAGCAACAGGCGCGCCGTTCCTGATTCTGGATTGCAACGCACCACAAGCCGTTATCGCCAGCTGGTTGGCGCAGCGTCAGGCAGACAACAACGATCCTTCCGACGCCACGCTTGCGGTTATCGACGAACAGCACGCCAATCGAGATCCCTTGACAACCGAGGAGCTGATCCTCAGCCAACGTGTCGAGACCAATGAAAGCGGCACGTTGGATGCGCTGGTCGCGCATATCCGGCAACGCTTGCCGGGCCTGTAAGAAAAGTTTCTTGGTCGTGTCGTCGGCTTCGTCGCACGACCACGAAATAGTGGCACTATAATGGCCTACAACCTCCAGCCGGTATTGCCATCATGAGTCAGCCGAAGCTTCTCGATACCCCGCTCTACTCGCTTTTGCATAAAGACGATATTCGCGGCTTCAATCAGGAGCGCCCCAAGGATGGCGTGATCGACATGCGCGGTGGCGACTTCCGTGGGCTGGACCTGCGCGAACTGGATACCACCGGCGTGGATTTCACCGACGCGTACTTCCGCTCAGCCGATTTGCGTGGCCTGGATCTGCGCGATTGCCCGCTGGAGGGCGCAAGCCTGGCCCACGCGCAGATCTCCGGGACTTATTTCCCGCCGCAATTGACTGCCGATGAGATCCTCATGTCGGTCAACTTCGGAACGCGCCTGCGCTATCACACCAAGTAACCCAAGACCCCTGGTCCGGCTACGTATAACGCGTGGCACGGACCCTGCCGTCAACATTTTCGCGCCATTCTTATAAGCGTTTGGCCGTTTTTTCTTAAAGAATTACGCTTTTCCTACTGAGCGCTACACTCCTTTTCAGGCCTGCCTGGTCACGATACCCACCGCACCATTCGGCCGTCGCAAGGAGGCTTGATGAACGATGAGCTGCAACTCCTGAAAAATCTTGGCAAGACATCGGCGCAGTGGCTGCATGCGGTGGGCATCCACAGTGCGTCCGACCTGCGCCGCCTGGGCGCGGTCGATGCGTACCGCGCCGTGCGCACACGCGGTTTCCGTGCCTCGAAAGTACTGTTGTATGCCATTGAGGGAGCGTTGATGAATGTTCACTGGAACGACATTCCTGCTGAACGCAAGGAAGCGTTGAACCGCCAGCTGGACGCAATTGCCGCTCGCCAGAAGAATTGATTTGCGGGGCTGTTTCGAACAAGCGTTTGAGGAAAACATAACGGCGTTCAAAAACAGCTGTTGACTCTCAAATGAGAATCGTTATGATTATCACAACTGGTCGCGAGATCAGCCGATAACTGAAAGACCATTGGTTCGGACTCTCAGATTATCTCCTCATCAGGCTAATCACGGTTATTTGACCCGGCTCTTGCCGGGTCTTTTTTTGCCCGTAAAAAAGTACGCGTCAGCGCGCAATGATTAACGGGTGCCCACGTTCCGGGTGCGGCTGCACCAATACATCAAGACCAAATACGGCTTTGAGCGGCCCGGGCTGCAACACTTGCAGCGGTGTGTTCAACGCATGAGGCCGCCCGTCTTCGAGCAGCAGAATCCGGTCGCAATAGCGTGCGGCCAGATTCAGGTCATGCAGAATCACCAGCACCGCAGCGCCTCGGTCGGCAAAGGTGCGTATCGCCTGCAAGACCGTGTGCTGATGCAGTGGATCAAGCATCGACGTCGGCTCGTCCAACAGCAATGTCTGCCCCGTTTCACCCGGCCATAACTGCGCCAACACCCGCGCAAGATGCACACGCTGACGCTCGCCGCCGGACAGCGAAAGATAGCTGCGGCCAATCAAATGCCCGACATCCGCCGCCTGCAACGCGGCCTCAATGATTTCATCATCACGCACCCGTCCGGTTTGATGGGGCAAGCGCCCCATGCCAACCACCTCTTCGACACGAAAGGCAAAATCCAGGGTCGATGACTGGGGCAGCACGGCCAGGCGCTGTGCGCGTTGCGCGCCGCTCCAGTGTTTCAACTCCTGCTGGTCCAGCCACACCTTGCCCTGGTCGGGCTGCAACTCACCGCACAACGCGCCGAGCAAGGTGCTTTTGCCGGCACCATTGGGGCCCAGCACGCCGAGTACCTCGCCCGGCAACAGCGCCAGCGTGACATCCGCCAAGACAATTTTGCCACCCCGGCGAACCTGCAGCGTCTCTACTCGCAGCATCAGGCGCGCCCTCGCAACAATAAATAGAGAAAAAACGGCGCGCCGATAAACGCCGTCACAATCCCAATCGGCAATTCAGCCGGCGCCAGCGCCAGCCGCGCAACAAGATCGGCGAACAACAGCAGGCTCGCACCGGCCAATACCGAGGCGGGCAGCAACACCCGATGATCGGGGCCGGCCAGCAATCGCACCAGATGGGGCACCACCAACCCGACAAACCCGATCATCCCCGCCGCCGCCACCGCAGCGCCTACGCCGAGCGCCGTGCAGAACACCAATTCACGCTTGAGCCCTTCGACATCAATACCCAGGTGCCCAGCCTCGGATTCACCCAACAACAGCGCATTCAACGCTTTCGCGCGGCGCGGCAACCACAGCGCCACCCCCGCGCTCACCAGCAACAACGGCCACAACCGAGAATAACTGGCGCCGTTCAGGCTCCCCAGATTCCAGAAGGTCAAGGTGCGCAAGGTGGCGTCGTCCGCCAGATAAGTGAACAGGCCCACGGCAGAACCGGCCAGCGCCGTCAGGGCGATGCCGGCCAGCAACATGGTCGCCACATTGGTCTGACCGTTTCGCCGACCCAGGCGGTAAACCAGCGCCGTCACGCCCAGGCCGCCGAGAAATGCGCACAACGACAACAGATAAGGGCCGACTGCATCCGGTAGGCCGTCAAACAACGAACCGCCGACAATCGCGACCGCCGCCCCCAACGCGGCACCGCTGGACACCCCCACCAACCCGGGATCGGCCAGCGGGTTGCGAAACAGCCCCTGCATCGCCACGCCCGACAGCGCCAGCACGCCACCGACCGCCAGGCCCAGCAAGGTGCGCGGCAAACGGATCTGCCCGAGGATCAGTTGCGCCTGCTCCAACCCTTGAGGGTCAATCGGCAATCCCATCAAACGCAAAGCGGCCCTGGCCGTATCCAGCAACGGCAGGCTGACAGGGCCAAGGGCCAACGAAAGCCAGATCGCCAGGACACATAACAATGCCAAGCCAATAAACAGCGTTTTGGGTCTGACCAACGTCGTCATGGGGCGGATTCAGCCTGAGACGGATAAAACTCGGCAGACAGTTTCATCAGAGTTTGCGGCAGACGTGGTCCGAGCCCACCCACCAACAGCGTCGGGTCCAGCTCAAACACCCGGGCATTTTTGGCGGCAGGCGTAGCGGCCAGGATCGGATTTTCCTTGAACAACGCCGCACGCGCCGCGTCGCCCGTCAGCGCCCGATCAGCAAACACCAGTACATCCGGGCTCAAACCCGCCAGCGATTCGGTCGAGAACGGTTTGTAACCGGTGTGGGTCGCCAGGTTATGACCGCCCGCCTGTTGCAACAGCCAGTCTGCCGCCGTGTCCTTGCCGGCGATCAGCGGCTTGCCCCCTGCGTGACCGAGCAGCAGCAACACACCCGGTGCCTTTTGCGTGGCCTGCGCCTTGGCGATCGCGCTTTTCTGCTGATTCAGCGCCTGCTCGTATCCGGTAAACAATTGGCGAGCCTTGGCCTCATTGCCCAGCAATTTCCCCAGGTGCTCAAGGTTGCCCTTGAGTGTCGGCAAATCCGGCTGTGCGGAGAACATCTCCACCTGGACACCCGCACCCCGAACCTGCGCCAATACCGGCGGCGGGCCCATTTCTTCGGTGCCGATCAGTACCTGCGGGCGCAAGCTCAGAATGCCTTCAGCCGACAATTGCCGCTGATAACCGATACTGGGCAGCGCTTTGACTGACTCGGGATGCTGACTGGTCGTATCCACGCCCACAAGCTTTGACTCGCCGCCCAGGGCGGCCACCCATTCGGTCAGCGCACCGCCGGCACTCACCCAGCGTTGTGGCGGTTGCGAGGCGTGCGCCCCAGGGTTGACCAGCAGTCCGACAACAAGCGCAATAGCGCTGGTACATAGGCGCATAACAGGGTTTCCTTCCAGGGGCAAAGCCGCTCCAGCACGCGTTGATGTGACAGATAATTGCTGCCGGGCATCGTACTGAGCGCAAGATCAACTGACGGATGAAGCCGGCATTTGATAATTGTTTGCATTTACGCGTCAAGGCACTTGAGGATTGAAATGAAGTTCGTCTGCCCCTCCCATACCCTCGCGCCCGACAGCAGCCTCGGTTTTGAAATAGACGGTTGCAAGCTGTTGGCCGTGCGCCGCGATGGCATCGCCTACTTCTACATCAACCGCTGCCCTCATCGCGGCATCCCGCTGGAATGGCAGCCTGATCGCTTCCTCGACGAGAGCGCCAGCCTGATCCAGTGCGCCACGCACGGTGCGCTGTTCCTCATCGAAAGTGGTGAGTGCATCGCCGGGCCTTGCGCAGGTCAAAGCCTCACGGCCCTGCCCGTCCGCGAAGACGAACACGGCCTGTGGGTGCAATTCTAGTCGCCGAGCAACACCTGGAGCTTGCGGTCCACTACGATTTCTTCGTGGGTCACGCGCACACCATAGGCCAGCACCTCGACACCCGCCGCCTTGGCCTCACGCAAAGCGTCAGCGTAGCCGGCGTCAATCTCCACGGCAGGGCGCACCGCTTCGATCCCGGAAAGATTCACGCAATACAGCTGTACCGCACGCACCCCGCTGCGAGCCAGGTGCGCCAGTTCGCGCAAATGTTTCGCGCCACGCTGGGTCACCGCGTCGGGAAACGCCGCCACCGCCGAGCCGTCGAACCCCAAGGTGACACTTTTGACTTCGACATACGCCGCCCCCTCCGGGTACTCAAGGCGAAAATCGATCCGGCTTTTCTCCTGGCCGTAAGGCACCTCTCGCTTCAGCGCAGTAAAGCCGTTGAGCTCGCTGATCACTCCGGCGCGCAGCGCTTCCTCGACCAATTGGTTGGCCCGCGCCGTATTCACGCACGCCAGCCGGCCCTGGGGTGTCTCGGCGATTTCCCAAGTGCCGGGCAACTTGCGCTTGGGGTCATCGGAGCGACTGAACCAGACTTGCCCGCCCTCGACCATGCAATTGAGCATCGAACCGGTGTTCGGACAGTGAATAGTGAGTAACTCGCCGGTAACGGTTTCGATATCGGTAAGAAAACGCTTGTAGCGGCGAATCAGCCGCGCTTCTTCAAGGGGAGGATAAAAGCGCATCAGCCTTGCCAGCTCCGCAAGCCACGGGCGATGCGTTCCACCGCCTCCTGCAGGCGATCAAGGTTCTGCGTGTAGGCAAAACGCACGTGATGACCGGCCTGGTAGCGGCCAAAGTCCAGCCCGGGCGTAAATGCCACGTGTTCGGTCTCCAGGAAATGTCGGCAGAACGCGAAGGCATCGCCGCCGAATGCGCTGATATCGGCATACAAATAGAACGCCCCCTCCGGTTCCACCGCAATACCAAAACCAAGCTCACGCAGCGCCGGCAGCAGGAAGTCACGGCGGCGGCCGAACTCGGCGCGGCGCGCTTCCAGAATGCTCAGGGTTTGCGCAGTAAAGCAGGCGAGCGCGGCATGCTGGGCCATGCTCGGCGCACTGATGTAGAGGTTTTGCGCCAGTTTCTCCAAATCCGCCACCGCATCGGGCGGCGCCACCAGCCAACCGAGGCGCCAGCCGGTCATCCCGAAATACTTGGAAAAACTATTCAGGACAAACGCCTCATCATCGACTTCCAGCACGCTGGCGGCATCGATGCCGTAGGTCAGGCCGTGATAGATCTCATCCACCACCAGATGCCCGTTGCGCGCCTTGATTGCCTTGGACAGACCGGCCAGTTCGTCCCGCGTGAGCAGGGTGCCGGTCGGGTTTGCCGGCGATGCGACGAGGGCGCCCACGCTGTCCTGGTCCCAGTGCTTGGCCACCAACTCGGCGGTCAGTTGATAACGCACGTCCGGGCCGACCGGCACCAGTTGGGCTGCACCTTCCACCAGGCGCAGAAAGTGTCGATTGCAGGGGTAGCCGGGGTCGGCCAACAGCCAGTGCTTGCCAGGATCGACCAGCAGGCTGCTGGCCAATAACAGGGCGCCGGAGCCACCGGGTGTAATCAGAATGCGCTCAGGATCTACGTTCAATCCGTAGCGCTGCTGATAAAACCCGCTGATTGCCTCACGCAACTCGGGCAACCCACGGGCAGCGGTATAGCGTGTCTTGCCATTGGCCAGCGCGGCCTGGCCGGCCTGAATGATAGGCTCGGCGGTGGTGAAATCCGGCTCGCCGATTTCCAGGTGAATCACATCCAGACCGGCCGCCTGCAGCTCATTGGCTCGTGCCAGCAACGCCATGACATGAAACGGTTCGATGGCGCGGCTGCGCGCACTGTAGGGCTGGGCCATTAGCCTTCCTTAAAGCGTGAGAACAAAGTCAGGATTCTACCGAACCCTTGCGTTAATACATGCTCTATTGCCTGTTCGGCCGCCCCACATGGGCCAGCACGTGCCAGCAAAACGACTAAAATCAACCTTCGAGGCGCTCCACGCCTAACCATGGCGGGCTGCAGCGGTTGGCAGCCCTGTCGAGATGCCTCGACAACCGGGAGTGGCGCACCCCGAATCTATCTGGTAAGTTCGCCCGCTTGCAGCCGCAGGGCCGGCAGGTGTCGGTGACGTTGCAATCCTGCGCAATGGATTAGAAGAGTGAGAGGCGGTCTATTCATGTCCACCCAAGCAAAGCAACAGCAGACTCAAGGCCTCGGCGGCTTCGACCCTTATGTGGAAAAAAAGGGCGAGGAGTACATGGGCGAGCCCATGCGCGAGCACTTCACCAAGATCCTGAACAAGTGGAAACAGGACTTGATGCAGGAGGTTGATCGTACCGTTGACCACATGAAGGACGAAGCAGCCAACTTCCCTGACCCGGCCGACCGTGCCAGCCAGGAAGAAGAGTTCGCTCTGGAGCTGCGCGCCCGTGATCGCGAGCGCAAGCTGATCAAAAAGATCGACAAAACGTTGCAACTGATCAAGGACGAGGAATACGGCTGGTGCGAATCCTGCGGCGTCGAGATCGGTATTCGCCGCCTGGAAGCCCGCCCAACCGCAGACCTGTGCGTAGACTGCAAGACCTTGGCTGAAATCAAGGAAAAACAGGTCGGCAAGTAATTCCTGCCGAACTGAAACGAATGGGGCGTGCAAACGCCCCATTTGTGTATCTGGCGTTCCTGTTTCCAGTAGTATCCGGCCCATGACAGCCTCTACCTATATAGGGCGTTTCGCCCCCACGCCCAGCGGCCACCTGCATTTCGGCTCCCTGGTCGCCGCCCTTGCCTCCTACCTCGACGCCCGCGCCAACCACGGCCGCTGGCTGATGCGCATGGAAGACCTCGACCCTCCCCGCGAAGAACCCGGCGCCCAGGCCGCCATCCTGCATGCGCTGGAAAGCTATGGCTTCGAATGGGATGACGATCTGGTCCGACAAAGCGAACGGCACGACGCCTACGCCAAGGTGCTGAACGACCTGTTCAACCATGGCCTGGCTTACGCGTGCACCTGCTCACGCAAACAGCTGGAACCCTACAACGGGATTTACCCCGGTTTGTGCCGCAACGCCGGTCACGACCAGCAGGATGCAGCGATCCGCCTGCGCGTGCCGGAGCTTGCCTACCATTTTACTGATCGCGTTCAGGGTGAATTCCGACAGCACCTGGGTCGCGAGGCTGGCGATTTCGTCATCCGCCGCCGCGACGGTCTGTACGCCTACCAATTGGCCGTGGTACTCGACGATGCCTGGCAGGGTGTGACCGACATCGTGCGCGGCGCCGACCTGCTCGACTCCACGCCGCGACAGCTGTACCTGCAGGAGCTGCTGGGCCTGCGCCAGCCGCGCTACCTGCACGTGCCGCTGATCGTGCAGCCGGACGGCAACAAGCTGGGTAAATCCTACCGTTCACCGCCACTGACTCAGGACCAGGCCACGCCGCTGCTGCTGCGCGCCTTGCGCGCCCTCGGCCAGCAACCTGGTGACGAACTGCTTCACGCCAGCCCACGGGAACTGCTGGACTGGGGCATCCGGCACTGGGATCCGCTACAGATTCCGCGCACGCTTACCCTGGCCGAAGCGCAATTGAGTTGAAGGCGCTTGCAGCCGGCCCGGCATCCGTTACCATCGCGGCAGTTTTTTAATCAGAGGCCAACATGTACATCTATCGATTGGTCCTGCTGCTGGTCGTCGGGATCTACCTGTTTTCCCCCGCCATCATGGATTGGTGGATCGACGCCACGGGCGCCTGGTATCGCCCTTATCTGCTGTGGCTGATCCTGATCGTCGTGACTTTCATCCTGCAGAGCCAAAAAGATGCCGATGAGCTTTAGCCTCACCCAGATGCTGTTGATCAGCGCCGCCTACCTGGCCGCACTGTTCGCCGTCGCCTGGATCAGTGAGCGCGGCATGATCCCGCGGGCGATCATTCGCCATCCGCTGACCTACACCTTGTCCCTGGGCGTGTATGCCAGCGCCTGGGCGTTCTACGGCACCGTGGGCCTGGCCTACCAGTATGGCTACGGGTTTCTCTCCAGCTACCTCGGGGTGTCCGGCGCCTTTTTGCTGGCGCCGGTGCTGCTGTACCCGATCCTGAAAATCACCCGCACCTACCAGCTGTCGTCCCTGGCCGACCTCTTCGCCTTCCGTTTTCGCAGCACCTGGGCCGGCGCGCTTACCACCATTTTCATGCTGATCGGCGTACTGCCCTTGCTGGCCCTGCAGATCCAGGCGGTGGCCGACTCCATCAGCATCCTCACCCGCGAGCCGGTGCAGCACCGCGTGGCCCTGGCCTTTTGTGCACTGATCACGCTGTTCACGATTTTCTTCGGCTCACGGCATATCGCAACCCGCGAGAAACACGAAGGCCTGGTGTTTGCAATTGCCTTCGAATCGGTGATCAAGCTGATCGCCATTGGCGGCGTCGGCCTGTATGCGCTCTACGGCGTGTTCGACGGCCCGCAGCAACTGGAACTGTGGCTGCTGCAAAACCAGACCGCCCTCGCCGCCCTGCACACGCCGCTGCAGGAAGGCCCCTGGCGCACGCTGCTGCTGGTGTTCTTCGCCTCGGCGATCGTGATGCCGCACATGTACCACATGACGTTCACCGAAAACCTCAACCCGCGCTCGCTGGTCAGCGCCAGCTGGGGCCTGCCGCTGTTTTTGCTGCTGATGAGCCTGGCGGTGCCGTTGATCCTGTGGGCCGGGCTCAAGCTTGGGGCCACTACCAATCCGGAGTATTTCACCCTCGGCATCGGCATCGCCGCCAACAGTCCGGCCCTGGCCTTGCTGGCGTACGTCGGCGGTCTGTCGGCGGCCAGCGGGCTGATCATCGTCACCACCCTGGCGCTGTCGGGCATGGCGCTCAACCATCTGGTGCTGCCGCTTTATCAGCCGCCGGCCGAAGGCAATATCTACCGCTGGCTCAAATGGACGCGCCGCGCGCTGATTGTCGCGATCATCATGGCTGGCTACGGCTTTTACCTGATGCTGGGTGCCGGCCAGGACCTGGCCAATCTGGGCATCGTCGCCTTCGTCGCCACCCTACAGTTTTTGCCGGGTGTGTTGTCGGTGTTGTACTGGCCGACCGCCAACCGTCGCGGGTTTATCGCCGGGCTGCTGGCGGGCATTCTCGTGTGGGTGGTGACCATGCTGCTGCCGCTGGTTGGCAACCTGCAGGGTTTCTATATCCCGCTGTTGAACATGATCTACGTGCTCGACGACACCAGCTGGCACATGGCGGCAATTGCCTCGCTGGCGGCCAACGTGCTGATGTTCACGCTGATCTCGCTGTTCACCAACGCCAGCCCCGAAGAAACCAGCGCCGCCGAAGCCTGCGCGGTGGACAACGTACGCCGTCCGCAACGCCGCGAACTGCATGCGGCCTCGCCTCAGGAGTTCGCCACCCAACTGGCCAAGCCGCTGGGCGCCAAGGCCGCGCAAAAGGAAGTCGAACAGGCGCTGCGTGACCTGTACCTGCCATTCGACGAACGCCGCCCCTACGCCTTGCGCCGCCTGCGCGACCGTATCGAAGCCAACCTGTCCGGCCTGATGGGCCCCAGCGTGTCCCAGGACATGGTGGAAACCTTCCTGCCCTACAAAGCCGGCGGCGAAAACTACGTGACCGAAGACATCCACTTCATCGAAAGCCGGCTGGAGGACTACCACTCGCGCCTCACAGGCCTTGCCGCCGAACTCGACGCCCTGCGCCGCTATCACCGCCAGACCTTGCAGGAGTTGCCGATGGGCGTGTGCTCCCTGGCCAAGGATCAGGAGATCCTGATGTGGAACAAGGCCATGGAAGAACTCACCGGCATCGCCGCGCAGCGGGTAGTGGGCTCACGCCTTAATACCCTCGGCGATCCGTGGAAGGAATTGTTACAGGGTTTTATCAACCTGCCCGACGAGCACTTGCACAAACAGCACCTGGCCCTGGACGGCCAGACCCGCTGGCTCAACCTGCACAAGGCCGCCATCGACGAGCCCCTGGCCCCCGGCAACAGCGGCCTGGTGCTGCTGGTGGAAGACCTGACCGACACCCAGATGCTCGAAGACAAGCTGGTGCACTCCGAGCGCCTGGCCAGCATTGGTCGCCTGGCCGCCGGCGTGGCCCACGAGATCGGCAACCCGATTACCGGTATCGCGTGTCTGGCGCAAAACCTGCGCGAAGAGCGCGAGGAAGACGGCGAAATCACTGAGATCAGCGGGCAGATCCTTGAGCAGACCAAGCGCGTGTCACGCATCGTGCAATCGCTGATGAGCTTTGCCCACGCGGGCGCCCATCAGAATCAGGACGAGGCGGTGTGCCTGGCAAAAGTCGCCCAGGATGCCATTGGGCTGCTGGCCTTGAACCGGCGCAATTTCGAGGTACAGTTCTTCAACCTGTGCGACCCGGAACACTGGGTCGACGGCGACTCACAACGCCTGGCCCAGGTGCTGATCAACCTGCTGTCCAACTCCCGCGATGCAACGCCCGCCGGCGGCGCGGTGCGGGTCAAGACCGAGGCTTTCGAGCACACCGTCGACCTGATCGTGGAAGATGAAGGCAGCGGCATTCCACAGAACATCATGGACCGATTGTTCGAACCTTTCTTCACCACCAAGGATCCCGGTGAAGGCACCGGTCTGGGCCTTGCGCTGGTCTATTCCATCGTTGAAGAGCATTATGGACAAATCACCATCGACAGCCCGGCTGACCTTGAAAGCCAACGCGGCACCCGTATACGGGTGACCTTGCCGCGTCATGTCGAAGCGACGTCCGCTGTGAACTGAGACCGTCGAGAGAATTGAATCAATGCCGCACATTTTGATCGTCGAAGACGAAACCATCATCCGCTCTGCCTTGCGTCGCCTGCTTGAGCGCAATCAGTACCAGGTCAGCGAAGCCGGCTCGGTGCAGGAAGCGCAGGAGCGATTCAGCATTCCCACGTTCGACCTGATTGTCAGCGACCTGCGCCTGCCCGGCGCACCAGGCACCGAGCTGATCAAGCTGGGCCAGGGAACCCCGGTGCTGATCATGACCAGCTACGCCAGCCTGCGTTCGGCCGTGGACTCCATGAAGATGGGCGCGGTGGACTACATCGCCAAACCGTTCGACCACGACGAGATGCTCCAGGCCGTGGCGCGCATCCTGCGTGACCGTCAGTCGTCTGGCGGCACACCGGCCGAACCGCGCCCGACCGGCAAAACCGCCGAAAAACCGGGCGTCGACAACAGCAATGGCGAGATCGGCATCATCGGTTCCTGCCCGCCCATGCAGGATCTGTACAGCAAAATCCGCAAAGTGGCGCCCACCGACTCCAACGTGTTGATCCAGGGCGAGTCCGGCACCGGCAAGGAACTGGTGGCGCGTGCGCTGCACAATCTCTCCCGGCGCGCAAAGGCGCCAATGATCTCGGTGAACTGCGCGGCAATCCCCGAATCCCTGATCGAGTCCGAGCTGTTCGGCCACGAAAAAGGCGCGTTCACTGGCGCCAGCGCCGGGCGTGCGGGGCTGGTGGAAGCGGCGGATGGCGGCACCCTGTTCCTTGACGAGATTGGCGAACTGCCACTGGAAGCGCAGGCGCGGTTACTGCGGGTATTGCAGGAAGGCGAGATTCGACGCGTCGGCTCGGTGCAGTCGCAGAAGGTCGATGTGCGCCTGATCGCCGCGACCCACCGGGATCTCAAGAGCCTGGCCAAGATCGGCCAGTTCCGTGAAGACCTGTATTACCGCTTGCACGTGATCGCCCTCAAGCTGCCCGCCCTGCGTGAGCGTGGCGCCGACGTCAATGAGATCGCCAGTGCGTTCCTGCTGCGCCAGAGCGCGCGCATCAACCGTACCGACCTGAAGTTTGCTCCGGACGCCGAGCAGGCGATTCGGCACTACTCGTGGCCAGGTAACGTGCGCGAACTGGAAAACGCAGTGGAGCGCGCGGTCATCCTGTCGGAGAGCCCGGAGATTTCCGCCGAGCTGCTGGGTATCGATATCGAACTCAGTGATCTGGAGGATGACGACTTCATCGGCCTGGCGCCGCAACCGGGCGGCAGCAACACCAGTCATGAGCCGACCGAAGACCTGTCACTGGAAGATTACTTTCAGCATTTCGTGCTGGAGCACCAGGATCACATGACCGAGACCGAACTGGCGCGCAAGCTGGGTGTGAGCCGCAAATGCCTGTGGGAACGGCGCCAGCGCCTGGGCATTCCGCGGCGCAAGACCGGCGTTGCCAGCGAGAGTTGAGGGGGCGCCCTCACAGGTAACACCCTCAGATGTGAAAAAACTGTTACCGCGGATATTTCGCGTAACAAAAGCCGGGGCTTACGGTAACGAAGCCCCGGCTTTTTTTCGTCGGCAAAAAACCCGAAACCGTCTCAACCCCCTGCTTTTGCTGGGCGTCGCTAAAGTTGGCACGCACCCTGCTATATGCTTAGTACAAAAACAATAACAAGCTCTGAACAAGACAATAAAAATAAGACGAATCGACTCACGCATAACAAAAACAACACGGCGGAGGCGCAGCTAACTGATTCTTTTGGAGAGGCGTTGCATTTGGGGCTTGCCCCGCAACCAGGCCGAGAACAACAAAAACTGCCCTAAGGCAGAGCCTGAACTGGTTGGATCGTAGATCAGCAACACAGCGACCAAAGCAATCCGTTTGCTCTTGGCTCCCAATTGGGAGTGTCATGAAGGTGAAGCTTCCTGACGAGGGCGATCAATAAAAACAAGAAGCCCGACACTAATAATAAAAATAGAGTACGCAACTACTTCTGGGGGAGCTTCGGCTCCCCTTGTAGTTTCTGCGTTTTACCCCTCCCGGCAGTCGTTTGAAGCTTTCAGAGCAACGCTTGCAGCTTGTTCCTACACCATCCCCTGACTAAATGCTAGAATCCCGGCCCATCATGCGGTCATTCCTCGTTATGGCCGAACATTCCTTCAAACAGTGCATCCCATGCTGAAGAAGTTGTTCCAGTCATTCCGTTCTCCCGTGCGTCGTACGCAACACATTCGCAGCACGCCTGAAGTGCTTAACAGCAATCAGCATTCATTGCAGCGCGCTCAGTTCAGCCGCTACGCGGTGAACATCGTCGAACGCTTGCAGAACGCCGGCTACCAGGCCTATCTGGTGGGCGGCTGCGTACGTGACATGCTGCTCAATATCACGCCCAAGGATTTCGACGTCGCCACCAGTGCCACGCCCGAACAGGTGCGTGCCGAGTTTCGCAATGCGCGCATCATCGGTCGCCGCTTCAAGCTCGTGCACATTCACTTCGGTCGCGAAATCATCGAAGTCGCGACCTTCCGTGCCGGTCATCCGCAAAACGATGAAGAGGAAGACACCAACCAGTCTTCCCGCAACGAAAGTGGGCGCATCCTGCGCGATAACGTTTACGGCACTCTGGAAGAAGACGCGCAGCGCCGCGACTTCACCATCAATGCGCTGTATTACGATCCGGTCAGCGAGCGCATCCTCGATTACGCCAATGGCGTGCCCGATATTCGCAACAACCTGATCCGCCTGATCGGTGAACCGACGCAGCGCTACCAGGAAGACCCGGTACGTATGCTGCGGGCCGTGCGCTTTGCCGCCAAGCTGAATTTCGGCATCGAGAAACACACCGCCGCACCAATTCGCGAACTGGCCCCGATGCTGCGCGAAATCCCCTCGGCGCGGTTGTTCGAAGAAGTGCTCAAGCTGTTTCTCTCGGGTTATGCGGCTGACACCTTTGAAATGCTCGTCGACCTGCAGCTGTTCGATCCTCTGTTTCCGGCCAGCGCCGAAGCCCTGGAATACAACCCGACGTACACCCACACCCTGATCAGCGAAGCGTTGACCAACACTGACCTGCGCATCAAGCAGAACAAACCGGTCACCCCGGCGTTCCTGTTTGCCGCGCTGCTATGGCCTGCCTTGCCCAAACGCGTGTTGCGCCTGCAGGATCGCGGCATGCCGCCGATTCCGGCGATGCAGGAAGCCGCTCACGAGCTGATCACCGAGCAATGCCAGCGCATCGCCATCCCGAAACGTTTCACCATTCCAATCCGCGAGATCTGGGACATGCAGGAGCGCCTGCCACGCCGCAGTGGCAAACGCGCCGACATGCTGCTGGACAACCCGCGCTTCCGTGCCGGCTACGATTTCCTGCTGCTGCGTGAAAGCGCCGGTGAGCAGACCGACGGCCTGGGCGAATGGTGGACCGATTACCAGGACGCCAACGACAGTGGGCGCCGCGACATGATTCGTGACCTGGGCAGCAAAGGCGACGGCGAAGGCGCTGCGCCCAAAAAGCGTCGGCGCAGTAGCAGCAGCAAGCGCAAACGCAGCGGTACCGATGCCTCGGGCGCCGCAGGCGAGTAAACGTGGAACGTATCTACATCGGCATGGGCAGCAACCTGGCTGCCCCGGATCAGCAATTGCGCAGCGCCATCGAGGCGCTGGCGCAGTTGCCAGGCACCACCGTGGTCGGTGTCTCCGCCTTCTATCAAAGTGACTCCCTGCTCCCAGGCCAACCGCGCTACACCAACGCGGTTGCCGCCCTGAACAGCAGCCTTGCGCCCCTTGAACTGCTGGATGCGTTGCAAGCCATCGAGAACGATCAGGGCCGCGAGCGCCTTGAGCGTTGGGGGCCGCGCACACTCGACCTGGACATCCTGTTGTTTGGCGATCGTGTTATCGACGAGCCTCGTCTGAAGGTGCCGCATTACCACATGCACCTGCGGGCATTTGTGCTCTATCCACTGGCCGAATTGGCGCCGGCAAATTTCCATTTACCGGACGGCCAGCCTTTAAGCCACTTGCTGGCAACTTGCCCGTTCGAAGGCCTGGAACGTATTCCCCAGAACTGACGCCGTCAATGTGGGAGCTGGCTTGCCTGCGAAGGTATCGACCCGTTCTAACTGAAAGACCGAGGTGCCTGTATGGCAGGCAAGTCTGCTCCCACCTTTGATCGTCATCGCCTTCAACCTGCTGAATCGGGTCAGTAACAGCGGTAACAACGCCCTCGTAACAATGCGGTAACACATCCAATTGACTTCCCGTGTCCTCCTCACGACTATAGGCGTCCCGCTGCCGCCAACCCGGCGCTGAAGGGCGCAATCCAGGCCTTATAAGCACTGCTCTCAAGACGGTGCGCCTGTATAAACGAAGACTCACGCGCGTTACTCGCTGTTTCCAAGCGCCTGAACGAGGACCCTTTCGATGCCAGACATTACCCTGACCACCTTGCAGAGCCTCAAGCTCAAAGGTGAAAAAATCACCATGCTGACCTGCTATGACGCCACCTTCGCCAACGCCTGCTGCCAGGCGGGCGTCGACGTGTTGCTGGTAGGTGACTCCCTGGGCATGGTTCTTCAAGGGAATGACAGCACGCTCCCCGTCACCACCGACGAACTCGCCTACCACACCGCCAGCGTCAAGCGCGGTAACGACGGCGCATTCATCATCGCTGACCTGCCGTTCATGGACTACGCCACCGTCGAACAGACGTTCCTCAACGCCGGCAAATTGATGCGCGCCGGTGCGCACATGGTCAAGGTGGAAGGTGCGCTGTGGCTCGCCGAGTCGATCCGCCTGCTGGCCGAGCGCGGCGTACCGGTGTGCGCCCACATGGGCCTCACACCGCAGTCGGTGAACCTCCTCGGCGGTTACAAGGTGCAAGGTCGCAACGAAGCCCAGGCGCGCCAGATGCTGGCTGATGCCATCGCCCTGGAACAAGCCGGGGTTGCCATGATTCTGCTCGAATGCGTGCCCAGCGAACTGGCCGCGGAAATCACCCAGGCCGTCAGCGTGCCGGTCATCGGTATCGGCGCGGGCTGTGCCACCGACGGTCAGGTGCTGGTATTGCACGACATGCTGGGCCTCTCGATCACCGGTCGCGTGCCCAAGTTCGTGAAGAACTTCATGGCCGGCCAGGACAGCATCCACGCAGCCTTGAGCGCGTACGTCGTCGCCGTCAAAGGCGTGACCTTCCCCGCCGCCGAACACGGATTTTCTGCATGAACACCGTAAAAACCCTGCGTGAACTGCGCGCGGCCGTGACCCACGCCCGCAGCGCCGGCAAGCGCATCGGCTTCGTGCCAACCATGGGCAACCTGCACGACGGTCATGCCACCCTGGTGACCAAAGCCGCGCAGCAGGCCGACTTCGTGGTCGCCAGTATCTTCGTCAACCCGCTGCAATTCGGCGCCAACGAAGACTTGGACAAGTACCCGCGCACCCTCGCCGCCGACCAGGAAAGACTCTTGCAGGCCGGCTGCAACCTGCTGTTTGCACCCACCGTTGAGGAGATGTACCCCGAAGGCATGAGCGGCCAGACCCGCGTCAGCGTCCCGCACGTGTCTGAAGGCCTGTGCGGCGCCAGCCGTCCCGGGCACTTCGAAGGCGTGGCCACGGTGGTCAGCAAGCTGTTCAACATGGTGCAGCCGGACATCGCCGTGTTTGGCCAGAAGGACTACCAGCAGTTGGCGGTGATCCGCGCCATGGTGCATGACCTGAACATGCCGATCCAGATCATCGGCGAGCCCACCGTGCGCGCCGAAGACGGCCTGGCGCTCTCCTCGCGCAACGGTTTTCTCTCCGAGCAGGAGCGCGCAATCGCACCGGTGCTGTATCGCAGCCTCAGCCATATCGCTGCCGCCATCAAGGCCGGCGACCATGATTTCGCCAGCCTGCGTGCCGAACAGGTACGGCAGATCGAAGCCGCCGGGTTGCGCCTGGATTACCTCGAAGTGCGCCAGGGCGTGCACCTGCGCCCCGCCACCGCGCAGGACCAGGACATCGTGATCCTGGTCGCGGCGTTTCTGGGCAGCACCCGGCTGATCGATAACCTGCACCTGAACCTCAGCTGACCCGCCCAGTCAGTCCGCCTGTTGCCCTGATCGCCGGGTCGGTATAAAAAAGTACCGGCCGCGGCGCAGACAAAGCCAAGACATATCGACACGCTAGGTTTAATGTAATCGCCCGGCGCTAAGGTCAGCGCTGTCCGCAACCCAATTGTTGCGACAAGACTGGACGTTCCGGGCTTTGAAGTGTCCTAAAGGCAGTCCCCGTAATAAAAGGAAACCCGCAGCGATGGCGTACTACCGCACTCCTCATGACGTTACCGCGCTGCCCGCCTGGCAAGCGCTCACTCAACATCGCCAAGCCATGCAGGATTTCAGCATGCGCGAAGCCTTTAATGCCGATCCGCAGCGCTTTTCCCAGTTCACCCTGAGCAGCTGCGGGCTTTTCCTCGATTACTCGAAGAACCTGATCACCAGCCAGACCCGTGACCTGCTGGTGGGGTTGGCCGATGAAGTGGGCCTCAAGGAGGCGATCGACGCGCTGTATGCCGGCGAACCGGTCAACTCCTCCGAAGGCCGCCCTGCCCTGCACACCGCCCTGCGCCGCCCGGTGGGCGACAAGCTGTCGGTCAACGGCGTGAATATCATGCCGGACGTGCACAAGGTGCTGAACCAGATCACTGACCTGGTCGGCCGCATTCACGACGGCCTGTGGCGTGGCTACACCGAAAAGCCGATCACCGACGTGGTGAACATCGGTATCGGTGGTTCGTTTCTCGGCCCGGAACTGGTCTCCGAGGCGCTGTTGTCCTACGCCCACAAAGGCGTGCGCTGCCACTACCTGGCGAACATCGATGGCAGCGAGTTCCACGAGCTGACCATGAAGCTGCGCGCCGAGACCACGCTGTTTATCGTCTCGTCGAAATCCTTCAACACCCTGGAAACCCTGAAAAACGCCCAGGCCGCCCGCGCCTGGTACCTGGCCCAGGGTGGCTCGGAAGCCGAGCTGTACCGCCACTTCATCGCGGTGTCGAGCAACAACGCGGCGGCGGTGGCCTTTGGTATCCGCGAAGAAAACATCTTCCCGATGTGGGACTGGGTCGGCGGTCGTTATTCGCTGTGGTCGGCCATTGGTTTGCCCATCGCCCTGGCCATCGGTATGTCCAACTTCAAGGAGCTGCTGTCGGGTGCCTACACCATGGACCAGCATTTCCTGACCGCACCGTTCGAACAGAACATGCCTGTGCTGCTGGGCCTGCTGGGCGTGTGGTACGGCAACTTCTGGGGCGCGCAGAGCCATGCGATCCTGCCGTACGACCACTACCTGCGCAACATCACCAAACACCTGCAGCAGTTGGACATGGAATCCAACGGCAAGAGCGTGCGCCAGGACGGCACGCCCGTGGCCACCGACACCGGCCCGGTCATCTGGGGTGGCGTGGGCTGCAACGGCCAGCATGCGTACCATCAGTTGTTGCACCAGGGTACCCAACTGATTCCGGCCGATTTCATTGTGCCGATCGTCAGCTTCAACCCGGTGTCCGACCACCATCAGTGGCTCTACGCCAACTGCCTGTCGCAAAGCCAGGCGCTGATGCTAGGCAAGACCCGCAGCGAAGCCGAAGCGGAGCTGCGCGACAAAGGCATCGCAGAAGACGAAGTGCAGAAGCTGGCCCCGCACAAGGTGATCCCGGGCAACCGTCCGAGCAACACCATCGTGGTCGAACGCATCAGCCCACGTCGTCTGGGCGCACTGGTGGCAATGTATGAGCACAAAGTGTTCGTGCAGAGCGTGATCTGGGGCATCAACGCTTTCGACCAATGGGGCGTGGAGCTGGGCAAGGAGCTGGGCAAGGGCGTCTACAACCGCCTGACCGGCGCCGAAGAAACCTCCGCCGAAGATGCTTCTACCCAAGGCCTGATCAACTACTTCCGCGGTCGTCATCGCGGCTGATACCTGCCTCAACGCGACCCCGGCCTGCTCTGGCCGGGGTTTTAGCTGTTAAACTCCCCGCCCCTGTTTTCCTCATTTACAGCAAGGCGCGCTTCATGTCCCCCCTGAACCAGGCGCTGCGCGCCGCCCTCGATTATCGCCAAGACCTGATCAACGAACTGCACGCCCAAGGCACCGACTGCTATCGGCTGTTCCACGGCAGCCAGGAAGGCGCCGGCGGCCTGACCATCGACCGCTATGGCCCGCAATTGCTGGTGCAAAGCTTTCATCAGTCGCTGGACACCGCAGACCTGCTGGACCTGCACCAACAGATCAATCAGTTCATGGGCCTGGAAGTGCTGCTGGTGTACAACGACCGTTCCCGGGGCAACTCGCGCATCGACCGTGAAGACACGGTGTACCGCGCAGAGCCGGCGGCATTGGAAGACCTGATCGGCCACGAATGGGGCCTCAATTACCGCGTACGCGGGCGCCATGCCGGGCAAGACCCGCTGTTGTTCCTGGACCTGCGCAACACCCGTGGCTGGGTCAAGGCGCACAGCGCCGGCAAAAGCGTGCTGAACCTGTTCGCCTACACCTGCGGCGTTGGTTTGAGCGCGGCTGCCGGTGGTGCGCGCGAGGTGTGCAACCTGGACTTTGCCGAGGGCAACCTGGCGGTCGGTCGGGAGAACGGCCTGTTGAACCCGCAATTGCCGACCATGGAGTTCGTGCAGTCCGATTACTTTCCGGCGATTCGCCAACTGGCCGGCCTGCCGATCACCCAGCGTCGCGGCCATACACTGCCCGCTTATCCGCGCCTGGAGCAACGCCAGTACGACCTGGTGTTGCTCGATCCGCCCGCGTGGGCCAAGAGTGCGTTCGGCACGGTCGATCTGCTGCGTGACTACCAGAGCCTGCTCAAGCCAGCGCTGCTGGCAACCGCCGACAATGGCGTGCTGATCTGCTGCAATAATCTGGCAAAAGTGGGCATGGACGACTGGCGTGAGCAGGTGCTGCGCTGCGCCGAAAAAGCCGGGCGACCGGTACGCGACTGGCAGATCATGACGCCGGGAGCCGATTTTCCGTCGCAGGATCAACAGCCGCCGCTGAAAACCCTGATCCTGCAGTTGTAGTCCTTTTCCCAATAGGCCCGGTGCTTCGGAACCGACAACCCGTGCCATACTCCAAGGCACTCCTGTTCGATATAGATGGCGTCGCCCATGTCCAAAGGATTGATCCGCGCCATCGGCGCACTGCTGACCGCACTGGCCCTGTACAGCTTGCTGGGCTTTCTGATTCTACCGGGCATCGCGCTTCGTATTGCCAACCAGCAACTGGCCCATTACGCCACGGTGCCGGCAAGACTGGAGCGTATCGAACTCAACCCGTTCAGCCTGGAAGTGACGGCCTGGGGCCTTAAAGTCGGGGAACCGGGCAAGGAACAGGTCGGTTTTGAACGCCTGTATGCCAACCTTCAGCTCGACAGTCTGTGGACCCGCGCGCTGCACCTGGCGGATGTACAGCTGGACCAGCCCAAAACCGAGCTGCTGTTCGACAAGTCCGGCACATTGAACCTGGCCCAGCTGTTCAAGCTGCCGCCCAGCGAGCCCACCCCGAAAGACCCGGACGCCAAGCCATTCCCGCTGCGTATCGACAGCGTCAAGTTGGCCGGTGGCTATGTGCACTTTCAGGACCTGCGTCCCAGCGAACCCATCGAATTCCTCTACGACAAGCTCGACTTCGAGCTGAAAAACCTCAGCACGTTGCCTGAAGACAATGCCGACATGACCCTGGTGGCCGCCGGCCCTGCGGGCGGGCAAATCGATTGGAAGGGCAATTTCAGTCTGGTGCCCATCACCTCTGAGGGCACCTTGAAAGTCACCGACGGCAAGATGAAAGCCTGGTGGCCCTATGTGCGTGACGCCTTGCCACTGGTGCTGGAAGACGGGGTGCTGAATTTCAACACCCATTACACCTTCAGTCTGGCCAAGGAAACCGAACTCAAACTGACCAACACTACCGCCAGCATCGCGCCGTTTGCCATCAAGGCCCCGGATGGCCGGCCGCTGGTACGCCTGGAGCGCCTGGATGTAAGCGACACCACAGTCGACCTGGCCAGGCAGCAAGTGGTGGTTGGCAAAATCCGCAGCAACAATCTGGAAACCTGGGCTGCCCGCGAAGCCGATGGGCAACTGGACTGGCAGAAACTGTTCGCCAGCCAGCCGAACAAACCGGCCAGGGCTCCGGAACCAGCCAGCGCTCCGGCGACGGCCGACTCGCCCAAACCTGCCCCTTCAGCACCAAGCAAACCGTGGCAAGTGCTGCTCAAGGACGTGCAACTGCGCAATTATCAGGTGCACCTGGCTGACCGTCAGGCTCAACCCGCCGTCGCGTTGGAACTGGGCCCCCTGAACGTCGATGTGCAGAACTTCGACAGCCTCAACCAGAAACCCTTCACCCTCAAGCTCGACAGTGGTCTGGGCAAGCAGGGCAAACTCCAGGCCAGCGGTGAGGTGAATCTCAACCCGGTCAGCGCCAGGCTGAAGGTGAACAGCCAGGACATCGACCTGCGAGTGGCGCAGTCCTACATCAGCCCCTTCATCCGTCTGGAACTGCGCAGCGGCATGCTCGGCAGCAACCTGGATGTAAACCTTACCAGCACCGATCCGCTGAAGCTGCAGGTCACCGGCCGAGCGCAGGTCGACCAGCTACACACGCTCGATACCCTCAAGACCCGCGACTTTCTCAAATGGCAGCGCTTGGTGCTCGAAGGTGTGAATTACCAGCACGGCGACAGCCTGTCGATCGACAAGGTCAACCTGCTGCAGCCCTATGTGCGCTTCATGATCAACGATGACCGCACCACCAACATCGACGACCTGCTGATTCCGCAGCCGGCCGACAGTGGCGCCAAGTCGACTGCCAAGCCGGCAGCGAGCAAAGACAAGCCGCTGGGTATCCGCATCGGCCAGGTCGCGATCAATGACGGCTCGGCCAACTTTGCCGACTTCAGCCTCACGCCCAACTTCGCCACCGCCGTGCAGCAACTCAACGGGCAAATCGGCACGATTGACAGTCGCCAGGGCAAACCGGCCAGTGTCGACATCAAGGGCAAGGTGGACCGCTACGCGCCGGTGACCATCAAGGGCAGCGTGAATCCGTTTGATCCGATGGCCGCGCTGGACATCGCCACCAGCTTCAAACGTGTCGAGCTGACCACGTTGACACCCTACTCGGGGAAATTCGCGGGTTTTCGCATCCGCAAGGGCCGCCTGAATCTCGATTTGCACTACGTGATCATCAAGGGCCAGTTGAAGGCCGAAAACAAGGTGGTGGTCGAACAACTGCAACTGGGTGAAAAAGTCGACAGCGCCGATGCCGTGGACCTGCCGATTCGCCTGGCGATTGCGCTGCTCAAGGACACCAACGGCAGAATATCCCTCGAATTGCCGGTGAGCGGCGACTTGAATAATCCACAGTTCAGCGTGATGCCGATTGTGTGGCAGACGCTGCGCAATCTTGTCGCCCGTGCGGCCACCGCGCCGTTCAAGTTCATTGGCGGGCTTGTGACGGGTGGGGGGTCGGAGGATCTGGGCAGTGTGTCGTTTGCGGCAGGCTCCAGTGACTTGGACAAAAATGCCGAAGGCGCGCTTAACACGCTCGCCAAGGCCTTGAAGGAACGCCCTGCGCTGCGCCTGGAAATTGAAGGCACGGCGGCGGCCAGCAGCGACGGGCCGTTCCTGGCACACGAGCGTCTGGAGCGTGAATACCAGTACAACTACTACAAGATTCTGCAGCGCCGTGGCGACAAGGTTCCCGCCCAGGCATCACTGCTGGAAGTACCGGAGAAGGAAAAGGCGCCATTGCTTGAAGGTATCTATCGCACGCGTCTCAAGCAGCAACCGCCCGCTGAATGGAAAGGCTTGGGTGACACTGAGCGCGCGGCAAAACTGCGCGACGGTGTGCTCAAGTTCTGGAGCGCCAGTGATGTGTTGCTGCGTCAGCTGGGTCAGGACCGGGCCAGTACCATCAAGGACTACCTGGTGGACAAGGGGCAGCTCGAAGATGACCGGGTGTACTTCATCGACACTCAACTGGGGCAGGCAGAGAAAGACGGCCGTGTAGTCACACCGATGCATCTGGATGCCGAGTGACCTGAAGACCCTATAGATCCAAGCCCCCTCCCATTTTTTTGGTTTGGGTATTTCAGCCCCACAATAAAACAGGCCCCGACACAAGTGCCGGGGCCTGTAATGACCACATCCGTGTGGTCGGTCGCATGAACTCCAGGGTGCGTTGGGTGGATATCTGACTCACCCGCCGCCGCCATTCAGTTCAGTCGAATCGTTGCGTTACTCTGCTTTCAGGCCATCAGCCGATACAGCTTTAACGCCTTTGATTTTCTTGGCGATGTTCACAGCAGTGGTTTTCTGAGCTTCAGTTACCGCTACGGTGGAAGACAGGGAAACAACGCCTTTGTTGGTTTCGACTTTAATGTCGGTGCCAGGAATGCCTTTCTCGGTTACCAGGTCAGCTTTGACTTTGGTAGTGATCCAAGTGTCGCTGGTGGTTTCTTTGGCGTCATGAGCTGCGCCTTTGGTCTTGTCGATGTTGTCTGCCTTGGTAGCGCCGCCAGCCATCAGACCGTCAGCGGAAACAGCAGTCACACCTTTGATTTTCTTGGTGATGGCTACAGCGGTCGCTTTCTGCGAATCCGAGATAGCTACCTTGGAGGACAGGGAAACCACACCTTTGTTGGTCTCAACCATGATGTCCGAACCTGGGATGCCTTTTTCAGTCAGCAGGTCAGCTTTGACTTTAGTAGTGATCCAGGTGTCCGAAGTAGTTTCTTTGGCCTTGGTCATTTCACCAGCAGCCAACGTCATCGGGGCTTGGGAAGTCTGAGCAAAGGCTACGTTAGCACCCATGGCCAGAGTCAGAGCGGTAGCAGTAGCGAAAGCGAACTTCTTCATACGAGTAACTCCTGTTTTATTAAAAGTCTGCAGCGTGTAAACCTCGATGCTGCAGCGTTAACGGGGATATTGCAGGCAGTGTGCCAAGTCGACAAATCCGATTAAGTCCTTTAAAAACAGTAAGTTACAAAAACTCCAATTTTCCGAAATCGTGCAACTTGCATGAAGGCGGGTGTATCTGCATGCAAGTTGCGGCTTTTGCCTGTGGCGCTAAGCGCCTGATTACGCTTGCCTTTCGTGCGCCCATAAAAAAAGGACTCCGAAGAGTCCTTTTTCAGCGTGAAGCCTGGGGGGTGATTAAACGCCCGAGGCCTTGGCTGCTGCAACGTCCTTGATGGACAGCTTGATACGGCCGCGGTTGTCCACGTCCAATACCAGCACTTCCACTTCCTGGCCTTCTTTCAGAATGTCGGTCACTTTCTCTACGCGAGCATCGCTGAGCATGGAGATGTGAACCAGACCGTCTTTGCCCGGCAGAATGTTAACGAAAGCGCCGAAGTCGACGATGCGCTCAACCTTGCCGACGTAGATCTTGCCGATCTCGGCTTCGGCGGTGATGCCCAGAACGCGCTGGCGCGCAGCCTCGGCAGCTTCTTTGGATTCGCCGAAGATCTTGATCGAGCCATCGTCTTCGATGTCGATCGAAGCCTTGGTCTCTTCACAGATCGCACGGATGGTCGCGCCGCCTTTACCGATGACATCACGGATTTTGTCGGTGTCGATTTTCATCGCGATCATGGTCGGAGCATTTTCCGACAGCTCGGTACGCGACTGACCAATGATCTGGTTCATCTGGCCGAGGATGTTCAGGCGCGCTTCCAGGGCTTGGCCCAGGGCGATTTCCATGATCTCTTCGGTGATGCCCTTGATCTTGATGTCCATCTGCAGCGCGGTCACACCTTTGGCGGTACCGGCTACCTTGAAGTCCATGTCGCCCAGGTGATCTTCGTCACCGAGGATGTCGGTCAGGATTGCGAACTTCTCGCCTTCCTTAACCAGGCCCATGGCGATACCGGCAACCGGTGCCTTCATCGGCACACCGGCATCCATCAGTGCCAGGGACGCACCGCACACGGAAGCCATGGAGCTGGAACCGTTGGATTCGGTGATTTCCGACACAACGCGGATGGTGTACGGGAACACGTCGGCAGCCGGCAGCATCGCTGCGATCGAACGACGGGCCAGACGGCCGTGACCGATTTCGCGACGACCAGCGCCACCCATGCGACCACACTCACCGACCGAGAACGGCGGGAAGTTGTAGTGCAGCATGAACGGGTCTTTTTTCTCGCCTTCGAGGGTGTCCAGCAGTTGTGCGTCACGGGCAGTACCCAGTGTTGCAACGACCAGAGCCTGTGTTTCGCCACGGGTAAACAGCGCCGAACCGTGAGTCTTCGGCAGAACGCCGACTTCGATGTTCAGTGGGCGCACGGTGCGAGTGTCGCGACCGTCGATACGCGGCTTGCCGTTAACGATGTTTTCGCGAACGGTGCGGTATTCGATTTCGCCGAAGGCCGCTTTGACTTCGCTGGAAGAAGGCTGGCCTTCTTCACCGGACAGCTTGGCTACAACCTGATCCTTCAGCTCGCCCAGGCGCGCGTAACGGTCGGCCTTGACGGTGATGGTGTAGGCCTCGGAGATGGCAGCACCGAACTCGGAGCGGATAGCGCCCAGCAGTTCAGTCGCTTCAGCTTGTGGAGCCCAGGCCCACGTTGGCTTGGCAGCTTCGGCAGCCAGCTCTTTAACGGCGTTGATCACGCACTGGAACTCGTCGTGAGCAAACAGCACGGCGCCCAGCATCTGGTCTTCGGTCAGCTCTTTGGCTTCCGATTCAACCATCAGTACGGCTTCAGAGGTACCGGCAACGACCATGTCCAGGCTCGACGCTTTCTGTTGCTCGTAGGTCGGGTTCAGCAGGTAGCCGGTGCTTTCGTGGAAAGCAACGCGCGCGGCGCCGATCGGGCCATCGAAAGGAATGCCGGAGATAGCCAAGGCAGCCGAGGTACCGATCATCGCAGCGATGTCCGGATCGGTCTTCTTGCTGGTGGAAACGACGGTGCAGACAACCTGCACTTCGTTCATGAAGCCTTCGGGGAACAGCGGACGGATCGGACGGTCGATCAGTCGGGAAGTCAGGGTTTCTTTTTCGGAAGGACGGCCTTCGCGCTTGAAGAAGCCACCAGGGATCTTACCGGCAGCGTAAGTCTTTTCCTGGTAGTGAACGGAAAGAGGGAAGAAGCCTTTGCTCGGGTCAGCGGTCTTGGCGCCAACAACGGTCACCAGTACGGTAACGTCGTCATCAACGGTAACCAGCACTGCGCCGGAGGCTTGACGGGCGATACGGCCTGTCTCGAGGGTAACGGTCGACTGACCGAACTGGAATTTTTTGATAACCGGGTTCACGGTGTCCTACCTTCTTTGTGGCTCTTGGGGAACTTGTTTTCTTGCGAAATTCTTGGGCAATGTCGGGAATCGGCCCAACGCCTGTCCAGGGTAAAACGTGTATCCAGATAAAACTTGAGGCTGGGAGCCTGCCGTGGGCCAGCGGGAATCCCACTGACACACGGCAGACAACCAACCTCTAGCGCAATCGCTTGTTAGCGACGCAGACCCAGGCGACCGATCAGAGCCTGATAACGACCCAGATCCTTGCCTTTCAGGTAGTCCAGCAGTTTACGGCGCTGGTTTACCATGCGGATCAGACCACGACGGGAGTGGTGGTCTTTACCGTTGGCCTTGAAGTGACCTTGCAGCTTGTTGATGTTGTGGGTCAGCAGTGCAACTTGCACTTCTGGCGAACCAGTGTCACCAACAGCTTGCTGATAGTCAGCTACGATTTGTGCTTTTTCTTGAACGTCGAGAGCCATGAGGCAATCCTTTTTTCAGGAAACCACCCAAGGGGTGATCTCAATAGGCCAGGGACAAATCCCTGTATCTAAAAATGAGAAGTGACCGTGCCTATTAACAGCCACCCTCGTTCGGTCATTCTGACCGAATCAGTCGACGCGGCGCTATACGCCCGTCTTCGCTCACTTCACCGATTCCGATGAAACGACCGTTATGATCCTGTACCCGCACCATGCCGAACTTCGGGGCATCCGGGGCACGTACCGGCTGGCCGTTGAGCCAGTAGAACGCGCTGTGCTCCGAAAAGTGCAGCAACGGCCAATCGAGCAAACCGCTGTCCGATGGCATCAGGAAGCGATCAACCGCTTCGTTGCCGCCTTCGGCGTGAACCGCTTCCAACTCTTCCAGCGTGACCGTCTGAGCCAAGCTGAAGGGCCCTGCCTGGGTACGTCGCAGTTCTGCCACGTACGCGCCGCAACCAAGCTGTTCACCAATATCTTCCACCAAGGTACGAATATAGGTGCCCTTGCTGCAATCCACGGCCAAGCGTGCGGTGTCGCCTTCACAGGCGAGCAATTCCAAGCGCGCAATAGTAACAGAACGCGGTTCGCGCTCCACTACTTCGCCCGCACGAGCCAGCTTGTAAAGAGGTTGGCCATCACGCTTGAGAGCCGAGTACATCGGCGGTATCTGGCTGATTGGCCCACGAAAACCGGGTAAAGCCGCCTCGATATCAGCACGACCAACGGTCACATCGCGCACCTGCAAAACATCACCTTCGGCGTCGGCCGTGGTGGTGGTCTTGCCCAATTGCATCAGGGTTTCGTAACCCTTGTCGGAATCGAGCAGGTATTGCGAGAACTTGGTGGCTTCGCCAAAGCACAACGGCAACACGCCGGTGGCCAGGGGATCGAGACTGCCGGTGTGTCCGGCTTTCTCGGCATTGAGCAGCCAGCGAACCTTCTGCAACGCGGCATTGGAGGTAAATCCAATGGGCTTGTCGAGCAGGATGATGCCGCTGACGTTGCGACGGATACGTTTGACCTGAGCCACCGCTTACTCCTTGGCGTCTTCAGGTGTGGACGGGTGCTGGCTGTCTTCGGCCACTGCGCGCTCGATCAGTGCCGACAGGTGCGCGCCACGCACGACACTTTCGTCGTAGTGAAAGTGCAACTGGGGCACGCTGCGCAGCTTCATTTCACGGGCCAACTGCATGCGCAGGAAGCCTGCGGCCGAGTTGAGTACCTTGATGCTCTGCGCGATTTCTTCGCTGTTGTCCTGGCCCATTACGGTGATGAAGATCTTGGCGTGACCCACGTCACGGCTCACTTCAACGGCGGTAATGGTGACCAGGCCGACACGCGGGTCTTTGACTTCGCGACGGATCAGTTGAGCCAGCTCGCGCTGCATCTGATCGCCGATACGCTGGGTACGGCTGTATTCTTTTGCCATGTCTTGTTACCTGTTACTGCCACACGGTGAAACCCGTGGGGTCTGAAAGCGGCAAACGCCCGGCCTGACAAAAGCCAGACCGGGCGTTGCGTTTAGAGTCCGGACGCCGCGTGGGGCATTTGCATGCCTACACGCCGCGTGGCTCCTGAAGTGCGCGAGTCAGAGGCTGCGAGCAACCTGAACCTTCTCGAAGACTTCGATCTTGTCGCCAACCTTGACGTCGTTGTAGCTCTTGACGCCGATACCGCATTCCATGCCGGCACGTACGTCAGCAGCGTCGTCCTTGAAGCGGCGCAGGGATTCCAGCTCGCCTTCGAAGATAACGATGTCATCACGCAGTACACGGATTGGACGGTTACGGTACACGGTACCTTCAACCACCATGCAGCCGGCGATCGCGCCGAATTTCGGCGAGCGGAACACATCACGCACCTCGGCGATACCCAGGATGTTCTCCCGAACGTCGCTGCCAAGCATGCCGGTGAGGGCTTTCTTGACGTCTTCGATGATGTCGTAGATGACGTTGTAGTAACGCATGTCCAGGCCTTCCTGCTCGACGATCTTGCGAGCGCCAGCATCGGCACGCACGTTGAAGCCGAACAGTACAGCGTTGGAAGCCAGTGCCAGGTTGGCGTCGGACTCGGTGATACCACCGACACCGCCACCGACAACGCGCACTTGCACTTCGTCGTTACCCAGGCCATTCAAGGCGCCGTTCAACGCTTCGAGGGAACCACGAACGTCAGATTTGAGGACGATGTTAAGCGTCTTCTTCTCTGCCTGGCCCATGTTCTCGAAGATGTTTTCCAGCTTGCCGGCGTGAGCACGAGCCAGTTTGACTTCGCGGAACTTGCCTTGACGGAACAGAGCCACTTCACGGGCTTTCTTCTCGTCCGACAGCACGCTCATCTCGTCGCCAGCGTCCGGGGTACCGTCCAGGCCGAGGATCTCGACAGGGATGGAAGGACCGGCTTCCTTGATGGGCTTGCCGTTTTCGTCGAGCATGGCACGTACACGGCCATAGTTCGAACCGACCAGTACCATGTCGCCCTGACGCAGGGTGCCGTCTTGAACCAGAACGGTCGCAACCGGGCCACGGCCCTTGTCGAGACGCGATTCAACCACAACACCGCGACCCGGGGCCGATGGGGTTGCTTTGAGTTCAAGTACTTCAGCTTGCAGCAGGACCGCTTCGAGCAGCTCGTCCACACCGGTACCGACTTTCGCCGAGACCGAGACGAATGGCGTATCACCGCCCCACTCTTCAGACGTCACGCCGTGAACCGACAATTCGCTACGGATGCGATCGAGATCGGCGCCCGGCTTGTCGATCTTGTTCACAGCAACCACCAGCGGAACACCGGCAGCCTTGGCGTGCTGGACCGCTTCAATGGTCTGCGGCATCACGCCGTCGTCCGCTGCAACCACCAGAATCACGATGTCAGTCGCCTTGGCACCACGGGCACGCATGGCGGTAAACGCGGCGTGACCCGGGGTGTCGAGGAAGGTGACCATGCCGCGTTCGGTTTCAACGTGGTACGCACCGATGTGCTGGGTGATACCGCCGGCTTCGCCAGCCGCTACCTTGGCACGACGGATGTAGTCGAGCAGGGAAGTTTTACCATGGTCAACGTGGCCCATTACGGTCACGACTGGCGCACGGGAGAACGTCTCACCTTCAAACTTCAGCGACTCGGCCAAGGAATCTTCCAGGGCGGTGTCGCTGACCAGGGTGACTTTGTGACCCAGTTCTTCGGCTACCAGCTGAGCAGTTTCCTGATCGAGCACCTGGTTGATGGTGGCTGGAGTGCCCAGCTTGAACATGAACTTGATGATTTCAGCTGCCTTGACCGACATCTGATTGGCAAGATCGCCAACCGTGATGGTCTCGCCGATCTGCACATCACGCACGACAGGGCCGGTTGGGCTCTGGAAACCGTGGGCATTGCGCTTCTTCAGCTTGGCCTTGCCGCGACCACCACGACGGAAGCCATCGCTTTCTTCGTCGGTAGTACGGGGGGCAACGCGCGGTGCAGGCGCTTTCTCTTTGACCGAAGCACGATGCGGAGCGTTTTTGCGCTCGCCATCGCCACCGCCGCTGCGACGATTGTTATCGTCGGCACGTGGTTTGTCCGGACGACGAGGTTCGTCGCGCTTGCGAGCGTCAGCTGCCGGAGCAGGCGCGGCGGCAACCGGAGCGGCCTCACGCACGGCTTCAACAGGTGCAGCAACCGCATCAGTGGCAGCAGGTTGCGCAGCAGCAGGCTGGCGACGCGCTTCTTCTTCGGCGCGACGCTTGGCTTCTTCTTCAGCCTTCTGACGTGCAGCATTTTCTACTGCGCGACGTTCTTCCAGATCGCGTTTGCGCTCGGCTTCAATTTCTTCCGGGCTGCGCTGTACGAAGACTTTCTTCTTGCGTACTTCAACGCTGATGCTCTTGCTACCCGCAACACGCAGGGTGCTGGTGGTTTTGCGCTGCAATGTAATCTTGCGCGGTTCTTCCACTTTCGCCTTGTGGCTGCTCTTCAAGTGAGTCAGCAAAGACTGCTTCTCACTATCGCTCACACCTTCGTCGGCGGCGGTGTGCGGCAGACCTGCCTCACGCATCTGCTGCAACAGGCGCTCTACCGGTGTTTTGACCTCATCGGCCAGTTGTTTCACCGTGACTTGCGTCATGCACTTCTCTCCTCAGGCCGCGCCTAGTTACTCGAACCAATGGGCTCGGGCGGCCATGATCAACTTGCCGGCACGATCTTCGTCAATGCCGTCGATGTCGAGCAGATCGTCAATAGACTGCTCGGCCAGGTCTTCGCGGGTAATTACGCCGCGCACCGCCAGTTCCATCGCCAAATCCTTGTCCATACCCTCAAGCGAGAGCAGGTCTTCGGCCGGATGGGCGTCTGCCAGCTTTTCCTCAGTAGCGATGGCTTTAGTCAACAAACGATCCTTGGCCCGAGCGCGAAGCTCGTTGACAGTGTCTTCGTCAAAGCCGTCGATGTTGAGCATTTCTTCCAACGGTACGTAGGCAATCTCTTCCAGGCTGGTGAAGCCTTCATCTACCAGTACCTGCGCCAGGTCTTCATCGACTTCCAGCTCTTCGATAAAGTTTCGCAGGATGTCACCGGTTTCAGCTTGCTGCTTAGCCTGGATGTCCGATTCGGTCATCACGTTCAGGGTCCAACCGGTCAGTTGGCTGGCCAGACGCACGTTCTGCCCACCACGACCAATGGCCTGAGCCAGATTGTCTGCGCCAACGGCGATGTCCATTGCATGGGCATCCTCGTCAACGATAATTGCCGCCACTTCAGCCGGCGACATTGCGTTGATGACAAACTGAGCAGGGTTGTCGTCCCACAGCACGATATCAACACGCTCACCGCCCAACTCACCCGACACTGCCTGTACACGCGAACCGCGCATACCGATGCAAGCGCCCTGCGGGTCGATGCGTTTGTCCTTGGAACGGACCGCGATCTTGGCGCGCGAACCCGGATCGCGGGACGCTGCCATAACCTCGATCAGGCCCTCGGCGATTTCCGGCACTTCGATGCGGAACAGCTCGATCAGCATTTCCGGCGCGGTACGCGACAGGATCAGCTGAGGGCCGCGGTTCTCGGTGCGAATTTCCTTGAGCAGTGCACGCAAGCGCACCCCCACGCGGAAGGTTTCGCGAGAAATGATGTCTTCGCGAGCCAGCAACGCTTCGGCGTTGTTGCCCAGATCGACGATCACATTGTCGCGGGTAACTTTTTTGACGGTGCCGGAGATGATTTCACCCAGGCGCTCGCGATAGGCGTCAACGACTTGAGCGCGCTCGGCTTCGCGAACCTTCTGCACGATGACCTGTTTAGCGGTCTGTGCAGCGATACGGCCGAACTCGATCGATTCGATCTTTTCTTCGACAACATCACCTACATTGGAGCCAGGATGCGTTTCGGCAACCTTGCTCGGCCAGGTTTCGATGGCCGGATCATCAAGATCGGCTTCTTCAACGACCGTCCAGCGACGGAACGTCTCATAGGCACCGGTGTGGCGGTTGATTTCCACACGCAGATCAACTTCGTCTTCAAAACGCTTTTTGGTAGCAGTGGCCAGGGCCAGCTCCAGCGCTTCAAAAATCACGTTTGCCGGTACACCCTTTTCATTGGATACCGACTCAACAACCAGCAGTACTTCTTTGCTCATCGTACGCCTCGCCTTTCGCAAGCCATTGGATCCGCGGGATCCGCGTCTCAGTCAAAACTGGGAATAATGTTGGCCTTGTCGATCATATCGATCGGCAACAGGAACTCATGGTCTTCTACCTGCACCACGACATCCTGTTCTTCTACACCGCGCAGAAGGCCCTGAAAGTTGCGTCGCCCTTCAAAGGGAGAGCGCAGCTTGATCTTCACTTGTTCACCGGCAAATTTTGCAAACTGATCAATAGTGAACAGTGGGCGTTCCATGCCTGGCGAGGAAACTTCGAGGGTGTATTCAACGGAAATCGGATCTTCAACATCCAGCACACCGCTGATCTGTCGGCTGACAATGGCACAATCGTCCACCAGCACGCCGCCCTCTTTATCGATATAAACGCGCAACATTGAGTGGCGACCTTGAGCCGAGAACTCAATACCCCAGCATTCATAGCCTAGGGCCACGACCACCGGGGCCAGCAAGGCCTGCAACTCTTCTAGCTTGCTCGACACCTGAACCCCCTCGTGCATGTATGTGCATGCTGTGCAAAATAAAAAAATGGGCGAAACGCCCATCCTTGAAACGCCGTCGAACAGCGGCGTTGAAAGTGTCCAGCTAACAAAAAGCCCCTTAAAAGGGGCTCCGCTAAAACTGGTTGCGGGGGCCGGATTTGAACCGACGACCTTCGGGTTATGAGCCCGACGAGCTACCAGACTGCTCCACCCCGCGACAAAGCTGGGGCGGAAGTATACGACCGATCCCTTACAGGGTCAATGTAACCTTCCACCTACAAGAAAGCCCGCAACAGCGGGCTCTCTTGATAATTGGTACCGAGAAGGGGACTCGAACCCCTACACCCTATGGGCACAACCACCTCAAGGTTGCGTGTCTACCAATTCCACCACCTCGGCAATACAGCGCTTACAACCCTTCTTACTTCTGCTCTTGAGCTGGAGGTACGTCAGTCGCTGGAGTAGCCGACTTTTGCTCTTGAAGCACCGGGACATCATCAGAAGCCGGTTTCGCCTTTGGCACTTCCAACACTGCTGGATTTGGCAAACCTGCTTGAGTCAGCACATGAGCTTTCTCTTTAGCAAAGTAACCTAACCCCAAGCTGGTTATGAAGAAACCGGCGGCGAGTATAGCAGTAAACTTACTAAGAAAGGTAGAGGAACCTTGGCTTCCGAACACAGTATTTGAAGCACCTGCACCGAAAGACGCACCAGCATCCGCACCTTTGCCCTGCTGCAGCAAAACCAGGGCAACTACGCCCAGGGCAGCCAACAGATGAAAAACGACTACGACTGTTTCCAGCATTTTTTCAGTTTCCCGCGGCGCGACAGATCGCACCGAACTCATCTGCATTCAGGGAAGCTCCACCAATGAGCCCCCCATCGATATCCGGCATGCCGAACAGTTCGACCGCATTGGCCGCCTTCACGCTGCCGCCGTATAGAAGACGCACACCTTGTGCGACTTCAGAATTCTTTTCCGCCAACTGCGCACGAATGGCTGCGTGCACATCCTGCGCTTGTTGCGGTGTGGCAGTCAGCCCGGTGCCAATGGCCCAGACTGGCTCGTAAGCAATGACCGCGCGTGCAAACGCATCAACACCCAGCTCGTCAATAATGCTATCCAACTGACGCGAGACAACCTCAATCGTCTTGCCCGACTCGCGCTGCTCAAGGGTCTCCCCTACGCACAACACCGGAATCAAGCCACTGGCCTGTGCCGCTGCGAACTTGCGATTGAGCATCTCATCGCTTTCGCCCATCAACTGGCGACGTTCGGAGTGCCCAACCAACACATAGGCGCAACCCGCATCAACCAACTGACTAGGTGCAACTTCACCAGTCAAGGCACCTTGCCCGGGCTCCACCGCAGAATTCTGCGCGCCGACCTGAATCGACGTACCTTTCAAGCCATCAACCACTTGGCTGACATGCAACAAAGGCGGGAAAACCGCAACATCGACACCGCCAGGCAGGGCCAACTCACGAAGGCCGTCGATCAGCTCAGCGACACTGGCGCGGGTACCGTGCATCTTCCAGTTACCAGCTACCATCGTGCGACGCATGCTGTACCCCGTCGGTCAAAGTGGGCGCAGATGTTACCCAACCACACCATCACTGGCAAGCCGAATTCAGGCACAAACTTCAGTTACCAGTTTTGCCAGGTCTTCGGCATGGCCGCGAACCTGTGTTTCGTCTTCACCTTCGACCATGACGCGCACCAGAGGCTCTGTACCGGACTTGCGCAGCAACACGCGCCCGCGCCCTTCCATTGCCAGTGTCACGCGCTCGCAGGCCTCTTTGACAGCCGGATGCTCGATTGGGTTTTCACCGCCAGCGAAACGCACATTAAGCAAAACCTGCGGACACTTGCGCAGGGCCTGACGCGCCTGCGCCAGACTCTCCTTGCGGCGACGCAGGGCCAGCAGTACCTGCAGCGCGGCAATAATTGCATCACCCGTGGTGGTGTGCTGGAAGCACACGACGTGCCCTGAGTTCTCGCCACCCACCAGCCAGTTACGCTCGAGCAGCTCGGCAATCACATAACGGTCGCCGACATTGGCACGGATAAACGGAATACCTAGTTCAGCCAGCGCGAGCTCAAGCCCGAGGTTGCTCATCAGTGTGCCGACGACGCCACCTTGCAGCTTGTTACGCTCATGCAAGTCCCGCGCGATGATGAACAGCAGGTCATCACCATCCACCACGGCGCCCGTATGATCCACCATCAGCACGCGGTCACCGTCACCGTCAAAGGCAATCCCCAGATCGGCGTGCTCGGCAAGCACTGCTGCCTGCAATTGCTCCATGTGGGTGGAACCGCAGTTGTCGTTGATGTTCAAGCCGTTGGGCTGGGCTGACAGCACGGTCACGTCAGCACCCAGCTCCTTGAAGACGCTTGGCGCGACCTTATAGGTGGCGCCATGGGCGCAATCAACCACAATCTTCAACCCGGCAAAACTGGTGCTGGTTGGCACACTGCTTTTGCAGAACTCGATATAGCGACCGGACGCGTCGTTGATCCGCGACACTTTGCCCAACTTGCTGGATTCAACCACCGTCATCGGCGCGTCCAGCAATTCTTCGATCATCAACTCGATCTCGTCCGGCAACTTTGTGCCCTGCCCCGAGAAAAACTTGATGCCGTTGTCATCATGCGGGTTGTGCGAAGCACTGATCACGATACCGGCTTCAGCGTGAAAGGTACGCGTCAGGTACGCAATGGCAGGCGTAGGCATCGGGCCCAGCAACATCACGTCGGCACCGGCAGCGGATAGACCTGCCTCCAGCGCGGACTCGAACATGTAGCCTGAAATGCGTGTGTCCTTGCCTACCAGGATGCGGCACGCGCCCATGCTGCGGAACGCCATACCTGCCGCCCAACCCAGCTTGAGCATGAAATCAGGGGTAATCGGAAATTCGCCGACCCGACCACGGATACCGTCGGTGCCAAAGTATTTTTTAGTCATAAGTGCTCCATCATTCTTATTCGGCTGATTCTACAGCGGCAATCATGCGCACCACATCAACAGTCTCGGCAACATCATGCACACGCAGAATGCGCGCACCTTTGGCTACAGCAAGCGCGGCCAATGCAAGGCCGCCATACAAACGCTCACCTACCGGGCGATTCAAGGCCAGCCCTATCATGCTTTTTCGTGAAACCCCGACCAGCAACGGTCGACCAAGCGCATGCAGGACTTCCATATGTTTGAACAGGCTCAAATTATGCTGCAGCGTCTTGGCGAAGCCAAAACCCGGATCAAGAATGATCTTTTCAGGCGCAATGCCTGCAGCGGCACACTGCGCCATGCGCCCAGCGAGAAAGCCACTTACCTCGCCCACCAGATCATCGTAATGAGGATTGTCCTGCATATTGCCGGGCTCGCCCAGCATATGCATCAGACAGACAGGCAGACCGGTCGCCGCAGCAGCATCCAGAGCGCCATCACGCCTCAGCGCACGCACATCATTGATCAGGCCGGCGCCCAACCGCGCGGTCTCGCGCATTACAGCGGGCGTCGATGTATCCACCGAAATGATCACGTCCAGCTCGCGGGCGATGCGCTCGACAATCGGCGCCACCCGCTCCAGCTCCTCCAGAGGGGAGACCACGCGCGCGCCCGGCCGGGTCGACTCACCACCTACATCAATCAAGGTGGCGCCAGCCGACACCATGGCCTCTGCATGACGCAAGGCTGCATCCAGCTGGCTAAAGCGGCCACCATCAGAGAAAGAATCCGGGGTTACATTGAGAATGCCCATAACATGTGTATGGGCCAAATCAAGAACCCGATTGCCGCAAGGCAACCGGGTGGAGGACAACGCAGAAGTCATTTCAAACCTTAGTGGTCAGCTGCAGGACCGCCAATCGGGGCTTCAGGACGTTCGTTCTGAACCACGGGCGGAGTGCCCGAAGTGCCCGAACCACCTTCCCAGTCGCGCGGCTCACGTGGAGTACGACCGGCCATAATGTCATCTATCTGATCAGCATCAATGGTCTCGTACTTCATCAGCGCGTCAGCCATTGCGTCCAGTTTGTCGCGATTGTCAGTCAGGATCTGCTTGGCCGTGCCATAGCACTGATCGATGATACTGCGTACTTCAGAATCGATCAGCTTGGCAGTTTCACCGGAGAAGCTGGCACTTTGACCGCCACCACCACGACCCAGGAACACTTCACCTTCTTCCTCGGCATACATCAACGGACCCAGCTTTTCCGACAGCCCCCATTTGGTCACCATGTTCCGCGCAATCTGGCTGGCGCGCATGATGTCGTTGGAGGCACCGGTGGTCACGCCGTCGAAGCCCAGGGTCATCTCTTCGGCAATCCGGCCGCCATACAGCGAGCAGATCTGACTGATCAGGGCGCGCTTGGAGAGGCTGTAGCGATCCTCTTCCGGCAGGAACATGGTGACACCCAGTGCCCGACCACGAGGAATGATCGACACCTTGTAAACCGGGTCGTGCTCAGGCACAACGCGACCGACAATGGCGTGACCCGCTTCGTGATAAGCGGTGTTCTGCTTTTCTTTCTCGGACATGACCATGGATTTGCGCTCGGCGCCCATCATGATCTTGTCTTTTGCCAGCTCGAACTCTTTCATTTCAACGATGCGCTTGCCGGTACGAGCGGCAAACAGCGACGCCTCGTTCACCAGGTTGGCCAAGTCGGCACCGGAGAAGCCTGGCGTGCCACGGGCAATCACGGCAGGAGCCACGTCGTCGCCCATTGGCACTTTGCGCATGTGTACCTTGAGGATCTGCTCGCGACCACGGATGTCCGGCAAGCCGACCACCACCTGACGGTCGAAACGACCTGGACGCAGCAGCGCAGGGTCCAGTACGTCCGGCCGGTTGGTAGCCGCGATGACGATGATGCCGTCATTCATTTCGAAGCCGTCCATCTCTACCAGCAACTGGTTGAGGGTCTGCTCACGTTCGTCATGACCACCGCCCATGCCAGCACCACGATGGCGACCAACGGCGTCGATTTCATCGATAAAGATGATGCACGGGGCGTGTTTCTTGGCCTGTTCGAACATGTCACGAACACGGCTGGCGCCGACGCCGACAAACATCTCGACGAAGTCAGAGCCGGAAATCGTAAAGAAAGGCACCTTGGCTTCACCGGCAATCGCCTTGGCCAGCAAGGTTTTACCAGTACCCGGAGGACCAACCATCAGCACACCGCGAGGAATACGGCCGCCAAGGCGCTGGAACTTGCCAGGATCGCGCAGGAACTCAACCAGTTCGCCCACTTCTTCCTTGGCCTCGTCGCAACCCGCAACGTCCGCCAATGTGGTCTTCACCTGATCTTCTGAGAGCAGGCGCGCCTTGCTCTTGCCGAAACTCATTGGCCCGCCCTTGCCTCCCGCACCGCCTTGCATCTGGCGCATGAAGAACATGAACACTGCAATAATCACCAGGATCGGGAAGCTCGCGACCAAGAGCTGAGTCCAGATGCTCTGCTGCTCAGGTTGCTTGCCCTCAACCACCACGTGGTTATCCACCAGATCGCCAATCAGGCCATTGTCCTGGATTGCCGGACGGATGGTCTTGAAGCTGTCACCATCGCTGCGCTTACCGGTAATCACGTAGCCATCAACCGCTACGCGCTCGACCTTGCCATCCTTGACCTGCTGGATGAAGTCGGAATAGTTGAGGGTCTGCGGCTCGTTAGGGCTGGAGAAGTTGTTCATCACCGTCACCAGGACAGCCGCAATGATCAACCACAGGATCAGATTCTTTGCCATATCGTTCAATTAACTACCCTCTGAAGCAAGCTCCGCTGCTGGCGCGCGCTTCGCATGATATTCACCGGCCTAACTTACTACATTACCTACAACTCTTGCAGACGCCGTCTGTAACCCTTTGTGAAACTTTGACTGCACAATATTCGTAAAGCTTCATTACGAAAGCGATTTAAAAAAACCTATCGCCCTGCTCGAACACATCAGAATCGCTCTTCGCTTGCCGCACCCTCTACTCCGCGAAACCCGCGGCACAGCAGATACTGTTCACGGGACCTGTCTCGCGAAGAGTCCGGCTTGCGCGTCTGCACCTTGTCGAACAGCTTGCGGATGTTCTTGTGGTACTCGTCAAACCCTTCGCCCTGGAAGACCTTCACCAGAAAATCACCACCTGGGCGCAACACCCGACCTGCCAGATCCAGCGCCAGTTCACAGAGGAACATGGCGCGCGGCATATCTACAGCCGGTAACCCACTCATATTGGGGGCCATGTCGGAAATCACAAGGTCCACCTGAGAATTTCCCACGGCTTCCAGAATCTCGGCCAGGACCGAATCCTGGGTAAAGTCGCCGTGTACAAAGGTCACATCGGGGATGCTGTCCATCTCAAGGATGTCGGAAGCGATCAAACGGCCTTGCCCACCAATCAGACGACTGGTCACCTGAGACCAACCACCCGGTGCCGCGCCCAGGTCAATGACGCTCATGCCTGGACGAATCAATTTGTCCTTGTCCTGGATCTCCAGCAATTTGTAGCTGGCCCGAGAACGGTAGCCGTCCTTCTGCGCCTTTTTGACGTAAGGATCGTTGAAATGCTCTTGCAGCCACTTAAGGCTAGTTTTGGAACGGGCCACGGGCCACCTCGAAAATAAAACGGGTCGTGATTAACTGGGCGGTCCCGGACTCGCTCGGGTAAACTGGCCGCCGCTTTTTACAAGATCAGACGCAGGGGTCAGATTATGCCGCTCACTCAAGAGCAGAAGAAACAGTACAAATCCATTGGCCACCATCTGAAACCAGTTTTGATTGTGGCTGACAACGGTTTGACTGAAGGTGTCTTAGCCGAACTTGAACGCGCATTGGGCGATCACGAACTGATCAAGATCAAGGTCAACATCCTTGATCGCGAAGCGCGCCTGGCGGCCATTGCAGAACTGTGCAAGGCCGGCAAGGCAGACTTGGTCCAGGTCATCGGCAAGATGGCGCTGCTGTATCGCAAGAACTTCAGCGTCAACAAGCAACTGTCGAACGTTCATCGCTTCAAGTAATGAAAAGGGTCAAGGGCGTGCCTCGCGCGCCCCGCCACTCCACCCCGGCGCCGGCTGCATCACCAGCACCAGACCGGAAAACCCTAACACAAGATAGCTGAACAGCTGCCAGCGCAACGCTTCCGGCAGCCAGATATGCACCGCGCAAAACATTGCACAGGCATACAACGCCATCAGCAATAGTTGCCCGCGAATATCCCGCAACAAACTCCCAATACCCTCGGCTGTAACCAGCACCAGTGCCTGGAGCGTCACGCATGCGGCCGCAAAACCTACCAGCAGCGCACTCAATAACCCATCAATCTCATCAATCAGCATCGGCGCCAGGCCAATCAGACCCAATGCCGGCAACACGCCAATGTGCAATAACCACAGGCCTCCGACCCACAGCATCTGGGCCAGTTGCCAAAGCATGGCGCCCGCACGCAGCGGGCGCGGCGCTTCAGACGTGACGAACTTCAACAATCTCGTACTCGATCACGCCACCGGGCGTCTTCACCGCCACTACATCACCCTCTTCCTTGGCGATCAAGGCGCGGGCCAGCGGTGAACCCACGGAGATCTTGCCGAGTTTGAAGTCAGCTTCGTCCTCGCCGACGATGTGGTAGACCACGCTTTCGTCAGTCTCGACGTTGGCGATTTCCACGGTCGTGCCGAAAATCACCTTGCCGGTCTTCGGAATCGTCGTCACATCAATGACCACCGAATTCTGCAGGCGACCCTCGATGTCGCGAATACGCGCCTCGACCATGCCTTGCTGCTCGCGAGCGGCATGGTATTCAGCGTTTTCCTTCAGGTCACCCAGCTCGCGGGCCGTACCGATGTCCTGGCTCAGCTTTGGACGTACGACCTTGGTCAGGTGGGCGTGCTCCTCTTCCAGGGCCTTGAAGCCCTGGACGGTCATTGGGTACTTGGTCATGCCTTCAATCCTGCGTGTAGATCCTGCAAGCGACGCACGGTCTTTTCTGGACCGAACTTGAGCGCTTCGCAGATGGCTTCGCCAGCAGCAATGGTGGTGGTGCAGTAAATCTTGTGCTGCAAGGCATTACGACGAATGGAGTAGGAATCCGCGATCGACTGGCGACCTTCGGTGGTGTTGATGATCAACGTAACTTCGTCGTTCTTGATCATGTCGACCACGTGCGGACGGCCTTCCGTCACCTTGTTCACGCGACGTACTTTCAGGCCGGCAGCTTCGATCAGCTTGGCGGTCCCGGCGGTAGCCACGACTTCGAAGCCCAAGTTGATCAGATCACGGGCAACCCCTGCAACCAGTGGCTTGTCGTCATCACGCACGCTGATGAACGCAGTTCCGCCAGTCGGCAGCACTTCGCTGGCGCCCATCTGGGCCTTGGCGAAGGCTTCGCCAAAGGTGTCGCCCACGCCCATCACTTCACCGGTGGACTTCATCTCTGGGCCCAGGATCGGGTCCACGCCAGGGAACTTGGCGAAGGGAAAAACCGCCTCTTTCACACTGTAGAAGTTCGGAATAATTTCCTTGGTGAAGCCGATTTCCTTCAAGGTCTTACCGGCCATCACACGGGCGGCAATCATCGCCAGGGACACACCGATGCACTTGGAAACAAACGGCACGGTACGCGAGGCGCGCGGGTTGACTTCGATGACGTAGATGTCTTCGCCTTGCAGCGCCAACTGCACGTTCATCAGGCCGACCACGCCCAACTCCAGGGCCATTTTCTTGACCTGCTCGCGCATCTCGTCCTGGATGTGCGCCGGCAGCGAGTAAGGCGGCAGCGAGCACGCGGAGTCACCGGAGTGAACGCCCGCCTGTTCGATGTGCTGCATGATTGCGCCGATCACTACGTCAGTGCCGTCGCATACCGCATCCACGTCCATCTCGATGGCGCAGTTGAGGAAGTGGTCGAGCAGCACCGGACTGTCGTTGGACACCTTCACCGCATCACGCAGGTAACGCTTGAGCTCTTCTTCTTCGTAGACGATTTCCATCGCACGACCGCCCAGCACGTAAGACGGACGCACCACCAGCGGGTAGCCGATCTTGCTGGCGGCACGAATGGCTTCGTCTTCGCTGCGCACGGTGGCGTTTGGTGGTTGACGCAGGTTCAGGCGCTCAACCATTTGCTGGAAGCGCTCACGGTCTTCGGCACGGTCGATGGCATCCGGACTGGTACCGATGATCGGCACGCCGGCGGCTTCAAGGGCACGCGCCAGTTTCAGCGGCGTTTGGCCGCCGTACTGGACGATCACGCCCTTTGGCTTCTCGACGCGGCAGATTTCCAGCACGTCTTCCAGGGTCACCGGCTCGAAGTACAGGCGATCGGAGGTGTCGTAGTCGGTGGAAACAGTTTCCGGGTTGCAGTTGACCATGATGGTCTCGTACCCGTCTTCGCGCAGGGCGAGAGCAGCGTGCACGCAGCAGTAGTCGAACTCGATGCCCTGACCGATACGGTTGGGGCCGCCACCCAGAATCATGATCTTGTCGCGACCCGACGGCGCGGCTTCGCACTCCTCCTCATAGGTGGAGTACATGTAGGCGGTGTCGGTGGCGAACTCGGCGGCGCAGGTGTCAACGCGCTTGTAGACCGGGAAAATGTCCAGCTTGTGACGATGAGTGCGCAGGTTTTTCTCGGTCACACCCAGCAGCTTGGCCAGGCGCTGGTCGGAGAAGCCTTTGCGCTTGAGGCGGAACATCAGGTCGCGGTCGATGGACGACAGACCGAGGGTCTTGACCTTCTCTTCTTCCTTGATCAGATCTTCGATCTGCACCAGGAACCATGGATCGATCATGTTCATGCCGAAGATGTCTTCGACCGACAAGCCGGCGCGGAATGCGTCCGCCACGTACCAGATGCGCTCGGCGCCTGGCACGGTCAGCTCGCGCTTGAGAACGCTCATGCTTTCCGGATTGCTCAGGTCGAGCTTCTCGTCCAGACCACACACGCCGACTTCCAGGCCACGCAGGGCTTTCTGCAGGGATTCCTGGAAGGTCCGGCCGATAGCCATGACTTCACCCACGGACTTCATCTGGGTAGTCAGGCGCGCGTCGGCCTTGGCGAACTTCTCGAAAGCAAAGCGCGGCAGCTTGGTCACAACGTAGTCGATGGATGGCTCGAAAGACGCCGGCGTCGCGCCGCCCGTGATTTCGTTTTGCAGCTCGTCCAGGGTGTAACCGATAGCCAGCTTGGCAGCGATGCGCGCAATCGGGAAGCCGGTCGCTTTCGAGGCCAACGCTGAAGAGCGCGATACGCGAGGGTTCATCTCGATCACGACCATGCGACCGGTGTCCGGGCAGATGCCGAACTGAACGTTGGAACCGCCGGTCTCAACGCCGATTTCACGCAATACCGCCAAAGAGGCGTTACGCATGATCTGGTATTCCTTGTCCGTCAGGGTCTGTGCCGGCGCAACGGTGATCGAGTCACCGGTGTGCACGCCCATCGGGTCGAAGTTTTCGATGGAGCAGACGATGATGCAGTTGTCCTTTTTGTCGCGGACAACCTCCATCTCGTACTCTTTCCAGCCGATCAGGGATTCGTCGATCAGCAGCTCTTTGGTTGGCGACAGGTCCAGGCCACGGGCGCAGATTTCTTCGAACTCTTCGCGGTTGTAAGCAATACCGCCACCGGTGCCGCCCATGGTGAACGACGGACGGATGATGCATGGGAAGCCCAGCTTTTCGAGAACCGCGTTGGCCTCTTCCATGCTGTGGGCGATACCGGAGCGCGGGCAGTCCAGACCGATGGACTTCATGGCCTTGTCGAAACGCGAACGGTCTTCAGCCTTGTCGATGGTGTCGGCGTTTGCGCCGATCATCTCTACGCCGAACTTCTCCAGAACGCCTTCGCGCTCCAGGTCCAGAGCGCAGTTCAGAGCGGTCTGGCCACCCATGGTCGGCAGCAGTGCGTCCGGACGCTCTTTCTCGATGATCTTGGCAACGGTCTGCCATTTGATCGGCTCGATGTAGGTAGCGTCGGCCATGTCCGGATCGGTCATGATGGTGGCCGGGTTGGAGTTCACCAGGATGACGCGGTAGCCCTCTTCGCGCAGTGCCTTGCAGGCCTGGGCGCCGGAGTAGTCGAATTCGCAGGCCTGGCCGATCACGATCGGGCCGGCGCCAAGAATCAGGATGCTTTTTATGTCTGTACGTTTTGGCATGGGTTTGTCACTCAAATCCGCAGGTCAGTCGGCAAGCCGTCTTGAACAATCTTGAATGCCTGCGGGGGCCACCGACAGTCGGGGCCGCCCGCTGGCCACTCAGTCAGCGTCGCTTGGCCATTTCATTGATGAAACGATCGAACAGCGGCGCTACGTCGTTCGGGCCCGGGCTCGCTTCAGGGTGGCCCTGGAAGCTGAACGCGCTCTTGTCAGTGCGCTCGATGCCTTGCAGGGAACCGTCGAACAGCGACTTGTGAATCGCGCGCACGTTGCTCGGCAACGTCGCCTCATCCACCGCAAAACCGTGGTTCTGGCTGGTGATCATCACAATGCCAGTGTCCAGGTCTTGCACCGGGTGGTTGGCACCGTGATGACCGTGACCCATTTTCAGGGTCTTGGCGCCGGAGGCCAGAGCCAGCAGCTGGTGGCCCAGGCAGATGCCGAACACCGGAATCTCGGTTTCCAGCACATCCTTGATGGCCTGGATCGCGTAGTCGCAAGGCTCGGGGTCGCCCGGACCGTTGGACAGGAACACGCCGTCCGGTTGCAGGGCCAGCACGTCGCTGGCCGGGGTTTGCGCCGGCACCACGGTCACGCGG